>RPOG01003449.1:0-63171 GCA_008086565.1 Thalassoma bifasciatum
AACTCCAGGATGGTGGGGAGGTTGCCTTGTTTGGGACAGCGCTTCCTCAGGCTGACCAGGAAAGGCTGCGGCAGGGAGAAGATGTCCACGTTGTTGCCCAGGTCGATCCATGTCACACTGGGAAAACTGCCTGGGTCCTAGAGGATGGAGAGAGAGATTGAATCTCACTACACTGAGACTTGAAAAGACCACAATAATGCTTTTTTTAGTTGCAAGTCATACAGGGTGCTACAGGTGCATCAAAGGGACAGAATTAAGACCAAAAAGCAGGATATGCAATCTTTAAACAACATCCTCTTAGATTCAGTTGTGCTCAAAAGTTAACGCACTGTGGCAGAGTGTATGATTTCTTGGCCTTTCTTCAGAGAATATGAATGATAACACAAAGATTTTCTTTCACTCATGGTTAGTGGTTGGGGGAAATCATTCATTAACAAAGTGTTTACTCTTTTTAAAATATAATGACAACATAAACTTCCAAAATGACCCTGATCAAAAGTTTACATACCCCAGTTCTTAAAATTGTGTATTGCCCCCTTTAACATCAATAACAGCTTGAAGTATTTTGCGGTGGTTGTGGATGAGGGTCTATATTTTCTCAGATGGTAAAACTGCCCATTCTTCTTGGCAAAAAAGCGTCCAGCTCCTGTAAATTCTTGGACGGTCTTGCTTGAACTGCAGGTTTGAGATCTCCCCAGAATGGCTCAATAATACTGAGGTCAAGAAACTGAGATGGCCACTCCAGAACCTTCACTTTATTCTGCTGTAGTCAATGATAGGTCGACTTAGCCTTGTGTCTTGGAGAATTGTCATGTTGCAACGCCCAAGTAGCTTCTGGGCTGATGAGTGTAAATTTCCCTCCAGTATTTTCTGCTAACATGCTGCATTCATCTTGCCATCATTTACCAATTTTCCCGTGCCTTTGTAGCTCACACATCCCCAAAACATCAGTGATCCACCTCCGTGTTTCACAGTAATAATGGTGTAACTTTCATCATAGGCCTTGTTGACTCCACTCCAAATGTAACGTTTATGGTTGTAGCCAAAAAGTTCAATTTAGGTCTCATCACCCCAAATAATTTTGTTTCAGAAGTATTGGGGCTTGTGTCTGTGCTGTTTGGCGTATTGTAAGTGGGATACTTCGTGGCATTTGTGTAGAAATGTCATAAGGTCGTTTTGGTAGTTTCCGTTGTTCTCATGACTTAAAAAGAGTAAACACAGTTGTTTGTTAATAAATGGCTTCACCCAACCACTAACCATGAGTGACAGAAAAGTTTTTGTGTTATCATTCATATACTCTGAGAATAGGCCAAGAAGAAATCAAAAAGGGTATGCAAACGTGTGAGCACAACTGTAGATGCTAAATATGTCAGCACCACACTCACCTTCAGTGCATCAGTCAGCTCCTTCAGTATGGCTCTGGTGAGCCTGTTCCCGTTCAGAGCGAGCGTCTCCAGGTGCGGCAGCGAGGCGAGTGTTGGCAGAAGCAGCAGGAAGGCCTCGTCTGTCAGCTCGGTGAAGCCCAGCTCCAGACTGACCACGGTGGAGGCGTAACGCTGCAGGTGTGCACACAGGCGCTCCATGTCCCGGGCCGTCAGAGGAATCCCAGAGAGGTCCAACGCCCCGCTGGAGGGGGGTGTGGACAGCACCGCCTTCAGACTGGAGAGGAGACGTGAGTTAATATGAAACCAAAGATGTCTCTGATTTACTGTTGGCATGGACTAACCCTTTCATTACTAATTCTGATACTCAGATAATAAAACTTCAGCTCAGTTTAAGCTTCTGTAATCCCTCCAGAGGCAGCTAAACATAAAAAAAGACAAAGGTGGAGGGAAGATTTGCAGCTCAGGCCACAGAGATCGTGAAAGGCCTTGTAGAACAACGTGAACCAGTGTTTGTGGTACATTTGGGGTGAACCCTGGGCACTTGCACCAGTGCATTTGTCTCTGTAGGATGACATCATAGACAGTCTCACACACATACACAAATAAGGAAGGGAATGTGAGAGAGCACTTTTGCCTGGTACACTTCCTTTTTTCTTCCTCCAACTTCCTCATTCTGTCTACCTCACAAAGTGGAACATTCTGGAAACTTCACAAAGACTTAACATGAAGTAAAAAGATACAAGGGAGAAATTTAAGGGAAACACAACCAAATCCAGCATAATAGAAAAGCACAACTTTACCTACACCGGAAATTATTTAAAGTAGTGTTAGGGACATATACGTATATTCATGCAGACTTGAGTTGGATGGAAATCTTGTTCTGAGATTTTGTTCAAAACTAAATGAGACTATAAGCAAAAATAAATAAATAAATAAATAAAAAAGAAGACATTTAGAAAAGAACACTAAAAATAAAACTTAAAATTTTTGGCCTGAAAATGTTTTTTTTTCTTCTTTGGTTTGGGTAAACAAAAAATGCTCTGTTGTGTAGCAAACTACATAAAGGTTGTCCTCTTTTCTTTCTCTGATTTTTAACCAGCCTAAGAGAAAAGTCTGATTCCCTGGAAAGGACAACTTCCCTTTCCCGAGAGCATCTCTCTGAGAAGTCTGTCACAGATTGCTTTAGAGGGTTTAAACAGACAGGAAGCTTAAATATTCAGCTGGTTCACCTCTGGTATCCTGATGTGTTTCAGGGCAAGAAATATTGTTTTTGGTGTAATTTTATGTCAAATATACTCTTGATAATTTTCACTTTTGACACTAGTCTTTGCTCTTTATCTCATTCTCTTTATTTGCAGATGCATGTGTAGGGAAACATGATTCTCCTCCACCTCTCACACAAACACCTGCAGCTTCTCACCTCTCAAAGAGACAAGGGAAAGCCTGTTTTTATTCTTGTTTCCATGTTTGCATCTCTTCAGATGTAATCTATTCACTGTGAAAACCCCAGGACACAAGAGTTTTAACACGTTTTTTTTTTTTTAAATTTCTGCTGACTGTGATGAATGAAATGTTCCTCTATGAGAGCTCTTGTTTGGGTTTGTGTGCATCACTTTCAGTGCCGACTCAACAGATGATCAGATATTATGACAAAAATCAGCCCCAGCTTCAACATTTGCACACAGATTACAGCATTTTCCTAACAGAGCCAGTCATAATTGAGTGACTTATTATATTTTCTAACACAGAGCAGATTAGATCAAAGCAGATGAGCAAAATTAAACACCACATGCCAAAGTGTATCAGGGGAAATTAAAGCTGAAGTTAGAATTAAAAACAAAGCAGTGTAAATATATAACAAAAAGGATTTAAACAGCTGGATTTTCCGTGTGTCCTTAACTAGAATCTAAATTATCTTCCCTCGCAGCATTTTTAACAAACACAGACTTTGAGTTTGTTGCTTCAGAAAGGCTCACTTTGAGATGCGTCAAAGACTTCAAGCCTGTCTGTTTGACTCATGCACCAATATAAGCCGTTTAACACAGCTGCAGTACGCTAAGCTCTCAATGAAAGCAACCACAGCCAGAGAGCAGGTGTCAAAGGAGGTGATTAGCAACACGGTGAGGAAACAGTCAACATTTTCACAGCAGAGATTCACTTGGCTTATATTACGCCCAATAAGATTTTTAAATATAAAATTAGACATAAACACTTGATTAGATTTCAGCCTTTGCAGTGAAGAAATTCAAGAAGGTCCTTATATTAAATTGAAACAACTACTTTGCCATCAGTTCTTGCATAGTCCCTCTAATTCAGTTTGTCTGAGAAACTTTTATAAAGATGTGATTAATATATGTGTAGTTACAGCCCGCAGCCTTCAGCCTATCACAGCACAAAGACTTTATATGAGAGTATTTTAAAGCTCAGTGATGAACAGAGTGCTCTGATATTGACCCTCTAATGAAACTCTCTGTTTGAAAATGTTGCGACTGTTCCAATTAATGTACCTGTATTTCTTCAGTTGTACCTCAGGTAGGCAACTTCACTCAAAAGCCCAAAAGGAGACATGGGGAGAGCTTTTAAAAAAAGACGACAGCAGAAGTTACGTGCTCTGAAAGTACAGAATGCACTGTACCTTGGCTGCTAATGGAAACTACATGAGCACACAGGAGAGTCATAAACACAGCAGCTGGAGAGCTCCAGGGACACGCAGACAAAGACAGGGGGACACAAGGGGGATTTAAGGCTTATGAAACTGTAGTTTGGGGAATGAGAAATGGCTGTGGGGAGGCGAAACACTTAAAGCTATACTCTCAAACCACACGGTTGAAGCTATAAATAAACCCAGCGGGGCGCCTGGCTTAGGAATTGAAGTAGGGGAGAACAAAGGCTGATCTGCAGTCTGGTCTATAAAGATGGAAAACCTGAGATCAGAAGTTTCTCATCCCATAAATAAAACAATAGCATGGATTAACATTGCTGAATAACACACACAGAACATGAGCCTCTGTAGAGACCTACAGCGCCGGCTGGAGGTCCCCTGGAAAACAAGTTTCAGAGGCTTCAGATTGTATCTGTTAGCAGCTGAATGTATTTACCCACCAACAGGGACTTCACAGGAATCTAGGTCACCACAGCCCAGAGCAAAGCGAGGTCAGACTTAGTCCTCCAAAAATACTTTACTCACATTCCCAAAGGGTTAAACACAGGGGTCAGTCGCTGAGTTTTATTTTTGGTTTGATTTTTGGGGGTAAAAAAGCAAAATTCTTTCCCACTTCAGTCACCGTATCCCAGCTGAGTTGAAGTTTTTCAGAAAGGATGTGATCCATTTAAAGTGACTTAGCTTTCAGAAGCAATTTTTTTGTTGCTGTTGTTGTTTTAATATCTGAAAATATGGTTCAAAATCCTCTGGCTTTTCATTATGATGTCTGTTTTACATGTTCTTATCCCCTGGAGGACTAAATTTCTCAGATATAATTTATTTAGCAATAGCAAGGTGGACAGAGCCTCTCCAGCTCCATCTCCATCTCCTTTAAGATGTCAAAAGCTAAAAGGGAAATGACATACTGCATGGTGGAGCCGAGGCACGCACAGAAGCCTGACTGATGTCTGACTATTTGCTCAGGTGAGGTTGTGGGGGTGGTCACATTTTCTCTTGTCATGTAATCCACTTCAGACTGCAACAGGAGTCTAATGTGTCAACAGAGCTGTCAATAACCAATTAAGCTCACTTAAACCAGCACGATGGGGAGTCACGATCACAAATCAAAGCATGTTTAAAAAATTAGTTGATATAATTTGACCTGTGTTCCATCTATTAACATAGAAGAGGCAGCTTTAAAGACCAGTACTGCAGCCAGACACCAGGGGCAGCTCACAACAAGCACGGCTTCACTCTATATATTCTGTTAATAGGAACTGTGGCCCAAACCAAATTCCTGCTGAACAAAGTTTCCTTCATAATGAGCTGTATCTGCATAGCACCAATCAGCTAAAAACAAGACGTTCACAACAAGAGTGCTGATGGTCAATTTGTGCAGGATAATCTATGTTCTGATTTAATCTGTTGAAATGTTGGGTGTTTTGTTGTTTTTTCCCCCTCTTTATGACAGTTTACCATCTAAAATTTCAGTCTAAATGACAAACCAGCATGAACAAAGTGTAGTGAAACTCTTAAAAACATGGTCAGATATGACACGTGATCTTCAACAGGTCATACAACATTAGATTAACAATAATTTTTGTTAGAGAAACTGCAAACCCAGATTGTTTTTGATTTTAGCTTGAAAATAGTGTTAATGGATTTATCACCAAAGAAGCTGGCTGTTAGTTTTCTGTCATGGACTCAAAGTTGTAACTTCCATCGAGGGTTAAAAACTGACATCATTTGACTCAGTGTTCTCCTTTTTCCTTTCTTTGATAAATCTTCATTTTGAATTCAAGCTGCAGACTTCGCTGTCATTACAGGTGAACTGGCTCCAACGAGCAGAGCAGACGACGAGCTCAAAATCAGGACTGTCATGGTGACGCAGCTCCACCGTCTTATGATAATCACCAGCCTTCTGCCTGTCTGCTTATTAAACTCACCACTTTCTGACTCACTCTGTCTGCACACTTGCTCACAGTAGGATTATCCTCCACAGATACCTGCCAGGCTCCTTCTGATGATCTGTTGTCTGTTGTAGCCGTTTATCCTTAGTTTTCTTGTTTGTCAGAGTCTCTAACTACTCTGTGTACTTGTCGATGAGTCTGACCCTGTCTAAAAAAATCTTTTCTGAATTCTTCAACTGGCTTTATCAAGTGGTTACTTAGATTGGAGACGATCCAGACACTTCATGATTGTTGTTTTTACTTTTTGATGCACAAGAAGTCGTCAGAATGTGTCTACTTCTAATGGAACTAGTAAGGTCGAAAGAGTATAAGTTGGGAAATGGAGTAGAAATTGTGGTGTGAGCACAGTTAGACAAAGTTGTGTGTGTGTTTGAGTGTTTTCCTGAATGTTCTCATTAGTTAGCATGAACTCTTTTGAAAAGATTTAGCACCATTCATTCAGACTAGTATGCGCTGTTCAAAGATCCAAACTGACCTTTTTGAATATTTTGTGTGAAATACTTGATTCTGATTACTGAAACCTTTCAATTATAGTAACGAAATCTTGACAACAAAGGAGACGCACATACATATCAAATCAATTCATGTAAAGCGTCCCAGCTCTGCCTGTTGACACTGTAATGATTTTAGGAGCAGATCCATGTTACGAAGTTGTAATGTACAGCATTTATCCCCCAAATTAATGGAGACTGAAAACCGTCTGCTGAGAGAATTAAGAGGCACATGAAAACAGAGAAGCAAACAAACAAAAAACCAAACATAATTGGCTGAGTGTTGAAAATTAGACCACCTATGGTCTCATATTCTGTGGTTCCAAGACCAATCTGTCTCCATGGAAACTGTCAGGGTTCTTCAAGAAAATAATGTGAAAAACAAATCAGATATTTTCTATTCGCATGGTTTGGAATCAAATTGAACCCCTTTAATTGCGGATCTTTTTACAATCAAGGGTGAAATGTGCACTTGTAAATATTTTTTGAAGTTGCAAACAGTTTCTGACCCTTCAGTCTGTGGTTGCTCTACAGATTGGATTAGTTACAGGTTTGTCTGGGTTGTTACAGCATAGATGTGAAAGTAAAGATACAGCTGAGTGTCTGTTTCTTATCTTAAAGCAAAGGATATTAGCCTTCATCAGCTTTAGACAGCTTCTTGTTATGGTCACTACTTTTTGTAAAACTTGTATTTTTATCATCCTGATGCAAATGAAGCCAGGGACAAACTTCTTGAGGCTGCCTGTCTCTGCCTGGGTAAGTGGTCCAAAACCACTTCCCACAGAGGCCCTGGAGGTTTTGCTGCAGCGGCCTTGTCTGTGAGTGAAAGTGTGCTAATTGGTTAACACAGCTGGAGCAGCTCTGCCCTCGTCTCCCCATTACTGTGATCTAATCGTTACAGCTCAGTCTCTCCTCCCTCTCCCAGAGCGGCTCCGTCTGTCTGCGTCACGTGACTCTTCGCTCGAGTTAAATCACACAACCCGCTCACCGTCTCCACATTTCTTCTGATGACTCATAATCAGGAGCGATATGTTTCAGGACTTCTCCACCCTTCCCCTCCTTTTACTCAGAAAACCCACTTCTCCTCTCCGCCTCATAAGAATAAAGCAACAACCAAAACAGATGAGGCAAGAGGAGACAAAATATGAAGCAGATGAGGCAGTGAGAGAGTTCATGATGTGTTTGGCTTCAGACCAGGATCCCACGCTGCAGAGAGGGACACCCTCCTTCTGAACGCTGAGGTCACTCACTGCTGCCAGGACAACAAACAGCCGCTCACGACAGACTGAAATTTACAAACTAGAGAGTCGATGTTAAATTTGTTTCCAAGTTTCACTGCAGCATGTGTGCAGTCTGCTCACAGATGCATTTGTCACCTCAACCTTCATATGTACCTCCATCAAGAGGTCAACATTTTTTTTACTTCATAGAAGAATAACAGAACTACAGGCCTGATTTTTGTAAGAATGTAGAAGAGGAGTAACATGGGCAAAGAAAAAAGAAGCATTAAAGGTGAAAGACGTTTCAAATCTAAGGCTACCCTAATCTGTTCAAATCTTCACAGGCTGGGCGATAAGTTTTAATACATAGAAAAATATATAATATATATTTTTTATGTTTCAGATACCCTAGACCAACAAATTGAAATTATACTTATGGCTGAGCTGGGAAGCAGTTGCTTGGTTGCACTGAGCTTTGACACAAAACATGGAACAAACATCACACACGACACTTATCACCAACACCATTACAAGCATAACTTCAAGTGAGCTAATGCAAGTTCATCAACAGTGGAAAACATGTGCTAAAATGTGCTTTCAAAACAATGGTTATCACATAAAGCACATGATATAAATAAAAATGTTTTTAAACATAATATGTTTATTTTTTCTATGTATGTAAACTTATGGCCCACCTTATGTATAGGTAGACACAGAAACAGTATAGTTTGCAGATTTAGAAAAAATTTACATTTATAAATTTCTTTCATTTTGTTAAGAGGGGGTATTGTGCTTTTTCATGCCTTCATATGATCCCTTTGATACTCCCCTAGTTCCAAAAATTCTATTTTTCTCTCACTGGTGTGTGAGTAAACTCTTATTTCAGCCTCTGTCTGAAACACTTTGTTTTAGCCACTGTCTCTTTAAGGCTCCTTGCTCTACAAACCCCCTCACCCCTGATTGGTCAGCCCTCTGTGACAGACCTTGGTGTTTGAGGCCCATCACCACCACCAGTCAGGAGATCCTTATGTGTCTCATGATTTTTATTTGTGATGACTATCTGGTGCCAAATCTGCACTTTTAGTCTGAATATCCAGCAACTATACTTTAAATCCATGTTTACAATATGGTAAAACAAAGTACCCCCTCTTTAAACTAGTTTAGCAAAAATAGATTATATTGATTGATTGTTATTTAGCCCTCAATCATTTTCCAGCTGAGGTCAGTAAAGTCCTTAAATGTTTAATGAGGAGGGTTAGAGTCCGCTCAGGCAGAACATTTTCAGGTCTTTTATTCTAAACAGTGATATAAAAACAAACAATGCACAGAGACCTCTTCAGAAACAGAGTGGATCATTCAACTGATTGTCTCATAACCTCAAACATCCGAACAACAATCAACAACAGTTTCCTCTGAGTCATAAGATCCATTTCTCTGAATATATGTGGTCTGTATTCAGACTCAGGGACTTCTTTTGGACTCAGTCTAGATTTCACAGCTCATCACTGAGAAGCTCATCTTTTCTCAGCTCATCTTCACCACGAGGCTTAACTGTGTCTCACCTCCGCCCTCTTCATCCTCTCTGTCTGCTCCTCTCTCTCTTTGCTGCCTGATCTCTTCCCCTCACAAAAATAAAACCACCTACGCTCCCTGAAACACACTCACAAGGTGAATCCAGGTAAAAGGAGCTACATTTCAGCAAAGCTCTCCTCAGATGACAGATTCTTCAAGGTTTTAATTTCATTTCATCTTATACACAGCTTCACTTCCTCTCCTTCTACTTTCTCTGCCTGTGTAACTGTGTGTCCGTCTCCTCCAGAGATCATTTATCACCTAGTCAGCCGATGGGCTGTGTGCAGGTCTCCTCTCCTCTGACAGAGAAGGTGAGGAAAAAAAAACTTCTCTTCCCTTTTCCTTGGGTGCAACAAGGTCTCTGAGGTTGGCACAGGAGGTGTGAGCAGACAGGTTTATTTCTGATTTACAGTTACAGCCCCTGCAACAGTCGGTAAACAAGTCAATTCCCATCTGCCCACGCCTTCTGAAGCCACACACACACAATCACCTTCCTTTAATCTGCCCTTTAGTCTTTCTCAAAGACAAGTAAATAAAAAACTTCACTTTTAGTGCTTGAAAAATAAAACATAGAAGTGCAAAAAATAAAAATAATATTGTAGTACCATGAGTGACCACTTGAGGCAGGCTCCAAAAATGAGTTGTGGCATCCACCCGTCTGAAATGATGATATCCATGCTGAAACATTCAAAATCTGGACAGTGACTGTTCTAAAAATGTGGATGCTCCAGCAGCTTTTGATTTTGCCGTGTGGAAGCATTTTGGTTTTTCTTTGTCAGGACAAGAGGAGGTGAAAGACAAAAGAAAGTAATTCACAGGGGCTGTAAGACTGAAGTGGCCCAAATTGTCATCCACAGAAAGAAGTGGAAAAACAATCAAGCCAGACCTAAAAACTACAAAGAAAGCATTGACAGCCTACTTGTTTGTTTATCTCTGGAGCTGAACCCCAAACACTAAGGTCTGTTACGAGCTCCGCCCCTGACAGGCAGCTAGAAGGCTGGCCAATCAGAGAGAAGAGGGTTTGTGGAGCAGTAGAGCTTCAAGACAGCAGCTAAAACATGGTGTTTCAGGAAGAGGCCGAAATAAGGTTTTACTAAAACACCAGTGACAGAAAAATAAGTGACAGAATACAAACTAAAAAAAAGCACAATACCCCCCTTTAATAATTTTTGAAAGACTTCACTGGGATCTCTCAAAGTGACGTGAGGACAGAGATCGTTTTTTTCTTGATACAGAAACACATTTGCTGAGGCTCTGAAACAACCTGGATCACCCCTTCACACTCCCAGCACATGGGTAAAGACCATTTTTGAAAGTTTCATGACCAAGCTTCCTTAAACTTTGAGAGAAACGCAGGAGGCTTATGTGAAAAAAGGTTACAGCACTTGCAGAGTGAACATGTAATCCAAGATCTTTAACAAGAAGCCATCAAACCAAGAGAGGAGACTAAAGGAGCATCTTAGGACGATTGTTTAATGTTTATTGTCTATGGGTGTGCCACATGTCTGAGAGGATGTCTGACTTCTCTGCATCATTTAGCTCAGCATTTTTTATCTAATCATGGTCCATCACGAGCCGCAGAGTCAATTTGAATGTAACCACGACAGCAGCGTCTGATCGCACTGATTAGGCCGACTTCAACAGGATAGGAGGAGCTTTGAAAATCAGCTGCTGGAGTGTTCATTTGGAAGAGAATCACACTGAACACATTGTTGAACTCAACACACCCAGCTGCTACACCAACCCCTGATGAGTTCTGGGAGTTATGTTGTCATCCAGCTGACCCTCGTGAGCATCTTTCACGGCAGCTTTCCAAGTCAAACCTCACAGTCCATAAAAATTCAGCTGAATCAGAAAACCATTTAGTGATTTAGAGCAGACAGCTGTTCACAGAAGTTTCCAAGTGACACAACAGTCTGAGTTCATCCTTTGCTCCTGCTGGATGAGATTCAGCCACACCGACAAAGAAGACTCACTGTCTTAGTTCAGTAACCGCTTTTTAATTTCTTCTGCTCACTCCCAGTGAGAAACCAGAGAGCTTATGTTTGGTAGGAATGTTAAATCCATGACAATCCATCAGATTTAAAGCCAATCTGCTGTTCCAAAGACACCAATGTTTAATGCTTTTGATACAAACTTCAGTTATTAAACTGCGATAGTTAGTGTGAAGACAAACCAAACTGTAACAGATGCATTTGGCTTTAGTTCAGCCATTCATCCCTAGAAATATAGACTTCCTCTGTTCTGAGGGTCTGTATTTCTGTGTCAGGCAGCAGTGCAGCTCAGTGGGTTATACCATTATTCACAAAGTCGACAAGAGGTCACTGGTCCACTGGGAATAAACATGAGTCATAAAGAGGCACAAACAAATGATGTTGTTGTTTTGTGGAGGAGGATGGAGATAGAAACCATCAGTCCTGTTTTTATCTCATTCAGCTGCCCTCATAAATTCATATCCAGACATGCTAATGAATATGAAACAGGCTCACTCGGAGGCTGAGACACACACAGATCTACATCATTAACGTGCAGAGAAGGTCACAGCTGAATTTCTATACATCAACACAATGCTTCATGGCAACATATGCAAGGCTGTGTAAGACAGATTACTTCAAGTCATTATGATGACAAACTAAAACTGTCCTTAAAGGGTGGTAAAAGGTACCAAGTTGAGGCCAGGTTAAAATGGCTGTGGCTTAACAGATGCAAGTTGGGGCGTTTGTTAAGTACAGAACAGAAACACAAATACAGACAAAACAGATCACTGAGAGGTTTCTAGAAATGGAGGGGAGAGACAACAGAGACAGAGACAAGTCAGTGCATCTCTTTTAGCCACTGGAGAGTTATCATGAAACAAATCATAAAAGGTTAACACAGGCCATAAAGGGTATGTGGAGATAGAGACTTAACAGATGCGACCTGTGAACCTGAGAACTGTTGTATTAACAGTTTGTCCCCAGCTTTTATCAGCTTTGAGGTTTTTTTGATACGTGACGCGTGAAGGAAGTGTTTTAATTAAACACATGTGCTTAAGGACACCATCTGGACTCAGAAAATTAAAATAAAACCACAGATCTCACTCCTGCGTCCTATCAGCAGACCATTTCATCAAAGTCACGATTTTTTCTCAACCACCCTTTCTTCTGAATCTTTGATATCTCCTGCAGGCACGCTGAGGTCCCATCATCGTCTTCTATATTTTTAGAAGTGGGTGCTCTATTGTTTCCCTCTTCTCTCTGTGTGCTCAGACTTATTGCAAAGCTGGAGAGTAACCACGCCGCACAGGGTGGGTACAATTCAGGCCCCGGGATGGAGCGCAGAGAGGATGAATCAGAGGACGAGTCGTGGGAAAGAGAACAAAGGGTTGGATTAAAGAAAGGAAATGAGTCCAAGTGCTTTGGACAGGGATTAATTTGAACACGTCATTATCTCATCATTGTTAGTTAGAGCCAGCGTTAACACGAAGGGACTGACGTTTAAATCCCAACTACAATTATTGTGACAACTTTTAGCCTGAGCACGGCAGAAATGTGAGACCAACTTTTTTTCTGTGCAGACATACAAGAGATGGAAGACATGCTTTTCAAAATGGAGATAAATGTTCATCCAGCTGTCTCAGTTGGAGACAGAGGAAGAGCTTTGCACCTTGACTTTTTAGATTTGAGGAAGGATTTATCCACGAGCACAGGGGACTAAGGGATGAGCAGAACAAGACAAAGGGCTGATAAAAGTTAAACTGAAAGTCAAAATTGCCCCCTGCCAGAAAAAATAATGTAGTCCATTTTTTTGTCTCTTTGATGGACCGTTTTTTAAATAGGACACGTTTTCCCCTCCCTAACCCAACCACATGGCTCCTCTTCTGATTCCTGATTTTATTAGAGCATTGAAGAAAGGGTGGTCTGAAATCTGCTACAGAAGCTTGAAATTAAAGTGAAACAATTTTAAAGATGATGAATACTGGCACCAAACAGCCGTGAGACATTCAGATGCTGTAATGGATGAATCACAGTGACAGCTGAAACGTCCAGAGCCACATTCATCAGAGTTATGTTTGAGTTTGGGAGCATTTTCTCACTTCTTCATCAGCTTCAGCTCAGAAATGATGGATGCTCCTGAGCTCTAAGGTTATATTTGGGGTAATTCTGTAATTATACAAGACACTGAAGCTGAAATGTATACATGTGTTAAAACTATCAGCTTTAAGGCCTGGGGAAGAACAAAACTGAGCTCAAATGAGATGAATACAAGGTAAACAAAACCTCAGCTTCAAATAATACACCGTCATTATCAGGCAAAAGAGTTCCATTCAAAAAGAGTACTTTAAAAGAAATAGAGAAAGAAAGCCTAACAATCAACCCCCATTAATTACTTCTCATCTGAGAAATTCTAGTTTTTAAAAGTGTGTGTTTCTGTGTAAACGGGAGGCTGAAACACAACAATACCTTTGCATTTCACCCCAAAACTGTTCTCGTGTAAACAGCCCCTCTGTTTTACCTCCAGTCACTGTCTGGTCTTAAAACATGAACACAAACTACCCTCGTGGCCTCTGAAGGCTCATTAATTCAGTATTTGATTCACTTCCCTGACTTCATCTTTCACCCAAACCTGCTCATATCAGCTCATGTATCAGGCTTTATCTCATTCATTTCTTCATCAAATAACACTAAACACCTCCTCAGTCAGAGCTCATTTTATGAGTCTGACAGTGAATTAAAGCTTGTGCAGTGTCTGTAGAGACCGAAGGAGCCGATGAATCAATGGTTCCCCACAGGCAGGAAAAATGCCTGCTTCAAGACATTTTCATTTCTGTTTTCAAAAGCTTTTCTCCTCTCTCTCTGCCTGAAAGAGATTCATCCAACGTTTTTCAGATATCTATGAGCAACCAAGGAAAAATCAATATCTCACAGTGTACAAAGTGCTTTGAATTCAGATGCTGTCACCCACTCCTTCACTCCAGTAACGACATAAATATTTAACTCTTGGTGAATCTCCGCTGATTTCATCCCCACCTGGTTCTGTGTAAATGGAGCAGAGCGGCTCAGACTTCCTGAGTCTCCTCTCTCTGCAGGCTGTCAGAGCTCAGGTGGGAGGAAGCCAATAAATCTGTCGATGTGGCGGCTGCAGCCAGCCGGTCAGCAGGCGGCAGACATTGACAAACAGGCCGCGCCAGACGACAGCCAATAACAGAAGAGGATATTTATTCTTAATGAAGGTGAGATGGATTGTGTCTTACAGCCGGCTAAATCTCAACAAGGCCTCTTTATTTTTAAAAACACACAGATGCAGAAACTGAGAGAGGCAGACGGACAGATCCAAATGGAGGACAGGCAGGCACTTGTTTACCCGTCGGTTGTCAGTCTCTCACCAGCTGAGGCTTTTTGGCTCACTGCTCCAATAAAAGTCATTCGAAGCCACTCTGGATCCTCTCCAACCACTTTATTAACTTCAAACGGCCAAGCTGACGGACCTTTAATGATTTTATTTTGAAGGGCTAAAATGTTGTGTAAGCAGAAAGCTGCTCTGAAAGATTTCACAAAGCTTTGGATGGAAAACTTTGTACAACATGGAGGATTCTGAATCAAAATGTTCATCTTTCTCTGTCAAACTGAGGAAGACTTAATGATGTTAGAATGTATCCATGACTTATAGTCCTTAGAGAGTCTTCAGTCTTCACATTTCTGTAAAAGTCTAGATGACCACGATGAGACCATGGAGACGTTTCAGTGCTTAAAGGCCAGTGTGATGATGATGATGTCATCTATCTGATATCCAGATTTAGGAGGCACTTCCAAGCCAATTTGTCATGTCTGAGGCTTCTTGATGGTTTGTGCTCGATGTGGGACCGAATGATGTCATTCTAGCAGCCTCTCCCCCTCACGTGGTCCTTTTCTCACTGAAAATTTCTGTATCGTTCACCTCCAAAAATCTGTAACTGCCGGACGGAGACATGCTGACAACATGGTAGATGAATTGGAGCTCCAAGTGTCTACGGTGCCAAAACACAGGCACTTATTTGATCCATCACGCAGACATCACCTAAGAACTGTGTGATGACAAATCCTTGAGGTCACATTTGGGCAGAAAAGACAAATGGGGGAAAAATACTGGTATAAACCAGCAATAAATGTATATGATACTTTTTCAAGGCCAATACCAAATTCCACGTATTGATCACCATGAAAGCCAGTGATTGATATTTGGAACAGATATTCATTTGCAGTAAAAGCAAAAACACTGGCGTCAAAATTTTGAATTGCACAGACTCCAGCACTAAACTTTGTTTAAATGCCTCTAAACATTTGTTTATTAAAGAGACTGGGAGGACTTTTGAGGTGATATTGAAAAAGGTCTCATCTCGAGATATATACCTGATTGTAATACTACTTAAATTGAGATTATCAGTGCTAAAACATGTTATTTCTTACTGCTATTTTTCTTATCTGCTGTCAGATAAAAGAAAAGAAAAAGCTGACGAACAGTGTTAACAAATGCAAACTGCTTCTACTGTTGTTTGGTGCTCTGGTGGACATGCATTTGCAATGCAGCACCTCCTGCAGTTTGGGAGCAGACGCCAATAGACGCTGTGGGGTGTGAAAAAAAAAAAAAGAAGCCACATGCATTGTTTCATGCCGAGCTCACGCATCTTTTTTCTGCAGGCCGTGTTCGTGCGGGAAGCATAACCCAGCTTTTCATGATGCTCTGAGCAGGTTTTATACTGCTGATACTGATCAGCCATGAGTGCTGATCATCAATGATTCAGTTTACATGGATTGGCTGTAAATTTTTCATTTTAGTTATGATGAGTGCTACTGGCTACATGATCTGGAAGAAAGGAACCATAAAATCACTTCAGTTTGATTCTGAAGTCTTGCATGTGCTGAGGGAAAGTGCATGAAGTGCCCCATCATGCGTCTGCAGTAATTTCACTAATGCTGCGCACTGACAGCACTGCATCATGTCATGTGTGCCACACACCCAAAACTTGGTAATCCAGCATTTGTCACAGCTGTCACCGTGTTTTAGAGATTGTTTTTCAGTATCACAGATTCCTTGTCTTTTGGAATAGGCCACGTTTGAAACATTTTCTCAGATGCAGCTGCTGAAGTTACTGCAGAACAACTTTATGGGGCTAAAAACCTAAATCAATCCAGTGAGTTTTTGCACTCAGAATGAACACTTGTCATGCAGACATTTTCAAGTGTCTTAGAAAGGAAAAAAAGTTTGTTTTTATCGTTGTTGTTAGTCATTGTTTTACACAGCTTGCAAAACTGTGTCTATGACATCGTGAAGGAGGCAAATGATGTCAATTCTGGATTTTCATACTTACTCAGACACAAAATAAGAAACAGAAGTACATCAAATCTGAATCTAAAGATCTACGTAAAAATGTTTCTACTCGTTTGTTATAACTCAGCCTTGTTGATCTAATAATCACTTTTGCTCTTATATTCTCGTCACTGTTTCCTCTTCTTTCTTTCACAGTTTTCTCTCCTGGGTTTTCAGAGCTCGGCTCTTAAACAGCGACGAGAGCTGGTCTGCGTTGAGCGGCCTCATTTCAAAGCTCTGAGTGGACTCAGAGGACGCTGAAAGGAGTCGTTGTTCAGAAGCCAGACAACCAACAGTAAGCCTCTTAAATCCTGCTCGTGATTCACAACCACAGCTCCTCTTGTTGAATGGACAATAACAAAGTGTCGGCCAGTTCATTTACATTTTGGACACAGTACGCTCTTGAACAGTCACTACGGCTCATTTTCATGTCTGAGGCGTCTCTTTATTTTCTTCATGGGAGAAAAGTTCAGGTCAGAGCAGCAGGGTCTGATCCTGCCTCCTCTAACTCTCTAACACATCTCCAGAGACCTCGAATGTCAGATGTTAAAGTTTTCACTCCGAGACTGTAGGCAGAGAAGATCGTTTTACCTCCAGAAAACTGCACACTCCAAGAAACAAAGAGATGAGATCCACCTCTTTGACCACAGAGGTCAAAACAATCAACACTCACAACTTTTTTTTGAAACCACTTCCCTCTTTTTGTTTGTGTCTTTATCTTATTTTCACACAAACAGCAGCAGCAGAGTCTAAAGAATCTGAGTCACAGCTTTGGCAGCTCAGTGATGTCTGAGTAACAATTTAAAAGGGAGAATATTTTTGAAATGATGACTCATGGTATCATTTTGACCTGAGAGAGAGAGAAGCCAAACACGAAGTATGTATTTTAAGTACTTTATTATCTGCTGTTTATTAAATTCATATTCTCTGTGAATACAACAAACCTTTCACCTGTGGCTCATGTGAGCTGGGTTTATTTACTTGAGCATGTACATTCCGGTTTCATGCCTAAAATACTCTTTTTATTTGAAAAATTTGTGTAAGAAAAAGAGAAAAAAAAGCTTTGGTTCTGGTTTGCCAGGTTGGGTCATTTTTGACTGTATTGTTCATGTTAAGATGAGTTAAGAATTTTGTTTTTTCACCCAACGGGCTCATTTATAGAACAGCTCACTCAGCAGTGTCAGCTCACAGAGGGCCATCACGCAAAACACCAGTTAGTATCTACAGCTGATCTTGAGTGTAAATAATGCATCTATGGTCACAGGTAGCATGCCCAGACACATATGGGAACAAAAATAGTTTAAACAAAATTATAATAAAAGGGCAAAGAAGAGATAACTGCTGTGACAAATGTTTACTTAAGCATCAGGTTTTTCTCTGTCAACATTTTATTGTGTTAATCAGTAAATAAAAAAGAAATTGGTCGATGGATTTAGATATCTACGGACGTAAATAAACACAAATAGGTAAAAAACACAAATCAGGTGATGTGGATGTTTTGTTTTGTTTTGTTTTGTTGTATGTTATTGACTGAAATAGGCCACCGAACAATGCTTTGAGTTATTTGAGGCCTTGAGCTTGCCGTAGTTATGCTGAAGTAAGTCATGAGTCTGCACTTCCTATTTGAAAAACATTTGCTTGTCAGTATTTTGACATATTTGAGTTTTAAGTATTGTTGCTAAAAAGTAATGGTGATTTTCTGTGATGAAAGTTGAAATTCGATTATCGATTGTGCCACCAAATTCCAGAAATCTGTTTGTAATATAAACAGTGACTGTCAACTCCAAACATTTATTTATGGTCTCATCAACTGATGATATTCAGAACCAGTTTCTACCCTGAAAAAATATAATTAGTCCACTTCTACTTTATTCAATACAGCAGCTGGAGTGATACAGGACTTTTCTGAAATGCAGGAACGTGTTGTCAACTACAACCAGGACTTTGACCTCTGCACACGAGGCACAGACAGATCACAAGGCCAGGGGAAGGTTTTCTTTCAGAGAAGATTCAAGAACATCATAACCATCAGTCTTCTGTCCTCTTAATGCAGAAATTTGTATATGGCTTATAGTTTACACCCAGGTGATAAATAACTTTGCCACATTGATGAAAATGATTTCATAAGACAGAATGATCAGAGTACTTATCAAAGGCTGTCGAACTTCTTTAGTCTATCTTTGTGTGCTGCTGTCGTTACATGAACACAAACTACTGCATGAATTCAACAAAAAATCTACTGAACATCACAGTGGATAAGATCTAAATACCTAAACAATAAGTTATTAAGTTACAGTGAAGAAGAACACCTGAGAGAGGAAACTCCTGACTCTTGATCCAAACAGGAACATTTTTCTCCTTCTTGTTGACTCCAGGAGGATGTGGAGATGTGTATTGAGTTTTTTTAATATCATCCATGTAACCACATGATTCCTTCTCCTCTTTGTCCCCGGGTTAATTTCCTGAGGTAAATGTTTCCCATCTCTTTTCTGTCAAATCTCTCAGCCTGAAGTTTACAGCAGCCATAAGTGCTGACTGCAACACAGCGCAGTGATTAAATCCACCCAGCAGTCCAGAATTACTCTAGATAATTACTGAACTCATTTCATTTCCATCTCCAGCCTTCTTTAATTCCATTATAGGTGAGTCGCTGCTTCAACAGCAAACCTGTCGCCTGTGACAAACAACCAAACACTCTCTGCAGGCTCCCAATCTTCAGCACCGCACTAAACCCTTATTTTTCCTCTCTCCTCACCGTGTCTGCAAACTGTTTCCCACAGGAGGTGACACCTGAAATTCACGCCAATAACTGAAAAGGAGAGATTTTCATTTCCCACAGCATCTAGCTTCACACATCAGCGGGATTCCTGCAACAATGTCATTTTTTTCTGCCATCTGCTCCCACCAGCTAACGTTGAGCCTCAGGACCTAAGTTGGGCTCAACAGAGACAAGTCGTTTCATCACTACTTACTTTCTTCACTTTCTGACTCTATATCAACCTGTCGTGCTTCTTATTCCACATTTCTACCTTTTTTATCCAATAATTTCACTTCTTACCACCTAATTATGACTTTTATTGTATTTTGTGACTTACTTTGTGGAAATTCTTTTCTTCTTACGACCAAGTCTCCCTCTTCTTTTAATGGACTTACCCACAGCACTGTGTGTCAGAGAAGAGAGCGTTTTCTCAAAGTGATCCTCAGTCTGTTCACATCAGAGGACGATCTGTTTGCTCATCTTTACTCTTTGAATGCACAGCATTTAAATCTTGTAGTTACATACTGAATGCTGCTTTTGTAAACTTTGAAAGCAGTGTTTTTCATACATTAGATATGCCACTTTTATAAGAGCTCTCTGAGGCCTTAAGATATTTCTTTGCTGTGTTTACTTTAAAGAGCAGACACACATGGATTAGCTGTCTAAAGCAGCTTTTCATGGGGGATTTGCATATTGTGCAACATTGCTGTATAACTATAAATCAAATCATTGCATTCCTTTATGGTCCTTGGGCTGCAGAGGCTTTTTCATTATGTACATGCACACTGGAAGAAGGGAGGAAAGGCAGCTGTTGCAGTGGATAGTGATTAAATTACAGTCACGGCTCAGAGATAAAACTTCAAATGCTGCAATGTTTAGCCGTTTGATTCGGAGTCACCCTTAAATTCAACTGTGAAATAATTATTTAGGCAAAAATAAATGAGCAAAAAGGATTATTCTGCAGGAAGGGGGAGGATAGAGACACAGCAGGGGGCACTGAAGGATTTTTGTCTCAAACTGTGTCCGTGAGGGAGCGAGAAATTAAAAAACAGACCTAAGCAGATTTTTCTGTGGCACCTGAAGGGGCAGCAGATGATGACACACTGCTGACACACTGAGATGTTAACAAAAACAGAGACACATACTGTACCATCAACACACACACACGTACACAAACACACACTGAGTTGCTCACCAGGCCTGGGGTTTTC
The DNA here is from genome assembly GCA_008086565.1 of Thalassoma bifasciatum. Classification (NCBI taxonomy): domain Eukaryota; kingdom Metazoa; phylum Chordata; class Actinopteri; order Labriformes; family Labridae; genus Thalassoma; species Thalassoma bifasciatum. The sequence goes on from RPOG01003449.1 coordinate 20,575, forward strand.
TCTTCAGCAGGCCTTGTCTCCTCCACTGGGAGTGAGGGCTCAGATGATAAGTCAGCTGGCGACAAACCTTTTCCATGGCGCCAAGAGAGTCACCTTCCTGCAGGAAACACACAGATAGAGATGCACAAATCATCAGCTCAGCTTCAGAGGACTCTCAGGTGAGAAGGAGACCCTACAGGTGGTCTTATGGAGGGGTTCAGAAATGTCAAGCACAAGACCAACTGGGTTATAAAAGTCATGACTGATACATACTAAAACGTGGTGGTGGTGATAGATCTTTTAAAAAATGTTTTTGTCAAGTGGCATATTTGCACAAAGTCAGTCTATAGACCTAAACAACTGTAATCTTAAAGTCCAGTTTGTTTCGTCATTACCTTTGAAGCCTCATTTGTTGGCCATGGAAACCAAACTAGTTACGTCTGCAGATGTTTTTTTAGGATTTTTGTCCCTGTTTGTGTCCTGGATCTTACCTGTATCTACAGACACATTGTGTATGAGCAAAATCAGCTGTTAGCAGCCAGCAGCACGTGGGTGCTAACCGAACCAATATTCCCTGAGGACAAGGAGGCGAGGATGACGTGCTGGCATTGAGGCGTGCGCTAAGAAGAGTTCACATCATGTACACTTTCTTGCGTTTCTGCTGTGTATTTCTCTTGTATAGAATGAATGAAGGGTTGTCTCATCCAATATCAGTTCTGCATTTCCCTGTGAACTGTTTAGCACCAATACACCAAGTCAAATTCTATCTATAAGCAAATGTACTTGGCAATAAAACCTGGTTCTGAGTCCATGGGAAATGTTGGCAGAGTAGCATCATGCTATTTTTTATTCTTCCATTAAGCGCAGCTGCTTATTCAGTTCACTGACAGACATTTAGCATAAAGCCTAAAGGATAAGAACCAAACAGGTGAATGTGGATGTCACAGGTGCATGTTTTTTCATGCTGTCAGTCAGGGGCTGCACAGGGAGCAGAGTCAAAAACACAGAGGAGCAGAAGAGAAAAGGGAAATGTCACTTTGGACAGACAGTAACAGAGCAGTGAGGTATTGAAGCGGAAACCGACAGGAGAAAGACAAGAGATATAATTAAAAAATGTAAAGACCAACAGAGCAAGGAATTAACAAACACCTTCTGTCAATGTCAAGTTCCTGATGTGGCAAGCTAAACACAAACACAGACAGATACAGACACACACACACACAAACACACACACACACACACTCTACGGGGAGCTAAACCCCTCATGGTGAGTTGATTGGCTGTGACCATCATTGCTCCATATTCACTGCAGTGAGTTTTGTTCACTTTGAGCCATTTGTTTGAAAGTGCTTGAATTATCATGCAGTTCAACAATCAGAGAAATAACTTTCCCCCTTTTCTCATCAACATGATTATTTTGAGTTAATGATATAAAGATCAGAAGAATGTGAAACTTCTTCTGAAGTTATTATAGGCTGCATTTATAGATATACCCACTAAGACTTGTGGTTTGTCAACTTCCTTTTAAGCGCTTCAGCTTTTATTAACTCTCCATGGCAATGGCACAAGAGGTGAACCACATTTTCAAATAACCAAACAGTTTTTTGTTTTTTTCAAGCTGACAGTTTTTAGAACAAGAAAATGAAACCACCCCTAGTGAAACAGAGAGAAATTTTTCAAACATTTTTCAAATGAAATGAAGCGATAATGATTCCTGCAGAAAAACTGCAAGGATGTTCCTGTGAGTTTGTGCTCACATGCCGGGAAAATGTCGAGGACACTTTATATTTATTGTGTAAATTCACATTTCTTGATTCAGAGTGAAAGAACAAAGTCAGACTTTTCATACTGACACTTCTGTTTTCATGAACCACATATTTCCTTGTATTGGCCATTTTTTTTACAGCCTAACAAGTGATATTAATTCAAATTTGATGAATTTAAGTAAATAAAAGGTGTTTGATGTTCAATAACAAACAGCATACATTTACAGTCTGTCTTTGCTTTCCATAAACTTTTTTTCTGCAAGGTGAAACTACTTTAAACACAAACAGAAACTAAATCACTTCTGTAAGAAACAAGAGTATCTTTGCAGATTTCTCGTCTCAGAAAAATCTTCTAAGGATACAATGCAAAAAAAGAATTATGCAGGGAAGTGGATGCTAACTCGACAGCCTGGTTTCAGAAATATTGTGATTTGTTTTAAAGATCACTAATGTAACAGACTGACATTCATACTGATTCTTCAGGGAGAAGGTTTGACCATGAGCTGGTTTGGTTTTTGTTGATCTATGTGGTGTCGGTAGAGACGTATTGATTCCTTGTTTTCTTGTTAATGAACAGTAAGAGAAGTCTCGTTGTGTCAATAAAGCCACATGAATTGAATTATTGTGAAGTGAAGGCGAGGTGGAGTGGGTCGATGTGAGGCTGGAGGAGCCTTGTGGTTTCATCGTGGCCCTTTCTGTATCTCTGCTCCTTTCTCTTTGGTCTCTTTCCCATCACTCCGTCTGCTTCTCCTCTCTCTCCTTACATTATTGATAGAGTGAATCCGTGAATCTCAGGAGAACTGATGACCTCTCCTCTCTCTCACTGTCTCTCCTTCTGTTGTTTTGTTTTCTATCAGTTTGCTTCATCTCTCCTCCGTCCCCTCTGGCCAGCCTGCTGATAAAGTTAGTTTGCACAGCACAAATTGAGCCATTACTTTGGTCCAATTTTTTCACCGCACGCTGTGCACACACTGATGCATTACAGCTAAACTGTTCCTCTAGCCTGAGGACAAATTGTTCAGATAATTTGATCTTATTTCTCTCGTTCTAGTGCCCACGAGGTGCAGGAAAGACCTATGAGAGCCTGAAGAGGTTAAATCCTGTGTTTGCTCTACAGGGGAAGAAATATCTGTGTCCAAACTCCAATCTGTGCTCCCAGGATTTGATGATGGCAACAAGAAAGACAAATGAAGCTCTCATGATACAGAGAAGTCAACCAGCTTTTCAATAAGTCGTTATGTTATATACTATCAACTTTCTATGAATCACATACTCGGAAAAAATCTGTAAACCATATTGTTCACTTCCTGACATCATGTGTGACTCACCGTTTGTTGCATAATGAGAAAAACATAGTTATTGTTCTGTGAACAGCTCGAGAATCACTGTTCACCGATGTAGAACATATGGAGGAGTGGGCAGATATATCTGCTGGTGACACACGTCGCTTCAGCCGAACAGGAAACAGGAAGACTGCAGAGGTGGGTGTGATCGGAGAGAAAGCTACACCTCTCTGTAGAAATCATCAGGAATGTTTACACCACTCCGAAGTTCATTCATCTTTTTTTCTTTTCTGACTACCTCTCAATGAGATTTATTTTAAGGGTCAAAGATATCCAAGCTTTTGCTGATATAAAACAGAAGAAACAGGTTTATTTGTTCTGTTTATGGAAAATTTTACTGACCAGTTTTAATAAAGGTCAGAGTCAAAATGTCTGATGTGATGAATACCAAATAAACACACACAGAGCTGAGTCATCAGAACTGAGCAGAACCAAACTGTGACTGAAATAAATCGAGGTGCATATTGAACCATAAACTAAAAATATCACTTTTACAAGGAAATCAAACATTGTCAAATTACTGCCAGTAGAAGCAACGCTGTTATTAGTGGATTGTGTTTTACAAACCGATCACCCTGCATGAAAGCCTGTTGACATGGGACTGAACTTTGCAGAAAAAACTTCTCAAAATAAAAGCCAGGCTCCTGTGTACATATACAAATATTTCTGTTAACTCCACAAAGTTGCCACCAAGAAAGGTCACAGACTATTACATTTTGTTGGACCACCTGTAGCTTTGATTCTAGGACACAATTGATGTGGCAATGTTTCAATAAGCTTACATAAGCGACTCCAGATGATAGCACTTCCTCCACAGGCTTGTACAGTAGGGACTAGACATGATGGGTGAATCACTCCACCTGCCTCTCTTCTTACCCTGATGCGCCCATCACTCTGGAAAAGGGTAAATCTGGACTCATCGGACCACATGACCTTCTTCCATTCCTCCAGAGTCCAATCTTTATGCTCCTGAGAAAATTGAAGCCTTTTTTTTCAGTTAGCCTTACTGATCAGTGTTTTTCTTAAGGCCGAAACAGCTGTTTAATCCCAATCTCTTAAGTTCCCTTCTCAATGTGCATGTGGAAATGCTCTTACTTTCACGATTGAATATACTCCTGAGTTGTAGTGCTGTTTTGTTTTTGTTTTTTTTAATTTGATTTGAACAGATGTTTAAATGACTGCTGATCATGATCATTCAAGATTTTTTCCGACCACATTTCTTCCTGGAAGTCGATGGTTCCCCACCATCCTTACAGTTTTTAATGATGCGTTGGAGTTTTAGTTGTCGCTGCAATCTCCTTAGATGTTTCCTCTGCTTGATGCGAGGCAATGATTTGACCCCCCTGAAACGGACAAACACAGGATGTGTCTTCCTCCATTGTTGTGTAAGGAATGAGATGACTCATTGCATCAGCTGGAGTTAAGTAACTTTTTGCCTGCTGAAAGATAATCGACCATGCAGTAATTATCCAATAGGAGGCTTCTACCTTTTCGCTCAGTTAAGTCCAGGTGGCCACTTTTTTTTGGCCAGGCAGTGTATAAAGGTTAGCTGATTATTACAGATTTGTGCATCAGTTTATGAACTCAACATTCTTGGAGAATGGGGTCGGAGATTAACAAAAGAGCAATCATTCACACTTTCAGTTCAGGTCTCTCTGCGCAGTTAACTTCAAACAAATTGCTTCATTTTTTTCTGTTATTTCCCTAAGGGCTGAGGTCATAAACAGTCCAGGTCATTTCACCAGGTCTCATGGACACATGAGAAATAACCACATACTCCTTACACATCATAACAATGCGTTATGATGTGTAAGGAGAATAACAAATGTCTATATAAAATATTGGTAAAGAGCCAGGTCTATGAAACTCACTGATTCTGCAGTTCAGTCAAAGTTTGGAAAACATAAATCACCAAAACTTCTGCAAAAAAGATAGCAGTTTATTTAGACATGAATATGGTGTTTTCCTGATGTATTACATCTACTAAAGAGGGAAAAAAATTTAAAAAGGTAATAAAACCAGTGACTTTACTCCAGCACCATAAATCAGGTGGAGCTCTATGCTGATATTTATGAGCAGCTCCTATCAGAGAGGTTAAACACACACACACACACAAACACTGTTATCAGAAACTAGTGCAGCCAAGCAGAGAGCTGAGGGATGGATGGAACGACATAAACAAAAAGTGACACAGAATAGTTTTTAGGAGATGGAGGAGGAGAGAACAGGGAGAGGAAATAGCAGAGAATCAGAGCAGAGACACATAGTGACTAAACCGAGAGACTTTCTGCTGATGAAACATTCTGCTCAGCTGGAGTCACACTGCAAAAAGATATCTCTGTCTGTGGAGTCAGATCTGTGTCTGCATTAACCAGAAACTCAAGACTTTACACTTGTTGTAAAGTCTTAGGCGCCTGAAAATGCAAAGACACGTTTTGTTCACTCAGAATTTCTCCCAGTAAAATCTTTAAGAAGTCAGGAGATTTAATTCAATGCTCCTGTTTTTATGGGATTTTTGGGCTGAGACATATTGGGTTACCTACAGCATATTGAGCAGGACAGGAAGACACACAGAAATCACCAAAAATATCCAATGACTATCAAAATAAAACCATGTCAAAACTAGATTGTATAAATAAAATGACATTTAAACAGCTTTGATAAAATTAACAGTGGTATTAACAGTAATATTAATATTGTTCAAGGCTAGAACAAAATTTTTCCAAACTAAAAGCTAGATTAAATGGTAGGTTTTAAGTCTGCCATTAAAAACACTCAGGATACATACATATTTAATATCTGGGTATAAATGAAATAAGAGGGATGTGACAGGAGCAGACCTCACCTTTCCAAATAAACAACCATAATTAAAACACACAAGGGCAACAACATCATCTGAGCTCATCAAATAACTGAAATTAATTTAAAATAAATTCATGACAAAGGAATCAAGAAACCATTTCATACTTGAGGAAAAAATCACTGTAGATAATACAATGACATTAATGGAAAATTGAATAGGGACATATTTGCTATTGTTTCATCACTTTTTCTTTTTACCCTTTGAATGTTAAGGGACTGAAAAGATCAGTTTCTGGGTATTGACAGATATCAGTTTCTTGTTGAAAGTGGTTTGAATAGTTATTTTGAGCCCATGCAGTGACTGTAGAATGTCCTGTTTACATTTCATTGTGTTTTTGTTTGGAATCGAATCATAACCCATTGTGATGATGCTCCCTTCTCCCTTCACTGAAGATTCCAGATTTTGTCATAGTATCAGCTCCTTCTAGATCTCAGCTCTCACACCAGTTCAGTTTACTGACGAGTTTGAGCAGTTTACCTGTGAGAGAGCGATCACTTTAACTATGGAGAAATCCAGCGAGAGAAAAGCCAGAAAAGGCCATAACAAGATCAAGAACACCTTCCTTGTGTGTGCCTGGAACCAGGGCTCTGCCCTCCGCCCTCAAAAGCGGATGTCTGTAGAGTCCAGGGACCAGGACACAGTGAAGGAACCTGTGGTCAAACCTGAACCACTTATTGATCCTGAGCCACTTCCTGTGCAGCCGGAGAAAGAAAACTTCCCTGCACCAGAGGAGCAGCAGCTCAAAAAAGAGGCCGAGGTGAAGCCTGAGGAAAACACCAGCCCTCAGGAAACACCGAAGCCTAAAAACCCCTGGAACATCCCAGGTGATAAGACCTACTGTGTGCAGCTGGACCCAGAAGACTTCCCCGAGCTAAAGAGGGAGAAACTGGAAGAAGATGCTGAGGTGAAGTCAGAGGAGAACATCACCCCTGAGATATCACCTGAAGAGCCCCAACCCTCAACACCACCAGAGGAGGAGGAGCCACAGCCTCTACCAGCAGCACCTGAACAACCAGAGGTGGAGTCAGAGGAGAACATCACCCCTGACGAAACTTTTGATGAGCCCCAACCCTCAACACCACCAGAGGAGGAGGAGCCACAACCACAGCCTGCAGCAGCTGAACCAGAGGTGGAGTCAGAGGAAAACATCACCCCTGACGAAACTTCTGATGAGCTCCAACCCTCAACACCACCAGAGGAGGAGGAGCCACAGCCACAGCCTGCAGCAGCTGAACCAGAGGTGGAGTCAGAGGAGACCATCACCCCTGACAAAACCCCTGAAGAGCCCCAACCCTCAACACCACCAGAGGAGGAGCCACAGCTTCCAGCAGCAGCACCTAAACAACCAGAGCTGCACGTTGAGCCAGGATTTGGGAAAGAAACCATCCTGAAACTCCTCAACACCACCAACCTGGAGAAGTGTCTGAAATTCACCAACCAGAGTCTTCTTCAGGTACCTGAACTGGAGCTGCAGACCCTCTGGGGTCAGAAAAAGAGGGCTGAAGACCTGGAGGAGGAAAAGGGGGCTCTGCTTGATGAGGTGAAGCAGCTCAAAAAGCTGCTGCACACTCAGAGAGCAAAGCCCCCCCCAAAGCCCATCAGTTTCCTCCTCAGTCAGCTCTTTGAAAGACAGGAGGCAGAGAAAAAAGCTCTTTTCAGAGCTAGTTTATTGGAGGAGGGCCTCAACCTGGAGAGGAAGAAGAGGTTGATGGCAGAGACTCGCCTGAAGGAGCTGGAAGAAGAAACAGCTTCACTGAAGGCAGCACTTCAGGCAGAGAAAAACCCAGAGACAGAGACAAACCAGTCAGAGGAGGACCAAGTCGACCTGACGACCGAACACCAGCAGGTCACCACAGAGTCAGACATAGAGTCGACCCAGGAGCAGGAAGAGCCAGACCAGCAAAAACTGGAGAGTCAGCAAGAAAAAACTGATTTCAACCAGTCGATCGAAGCTCCCACTGAGATCCTGGAGGACGAGGCAGAGGTCGAGGAGGAAAAAGATGTGGAGTCCAAAGAAGAACTGACTGAGACTCAAGAAAGACCAGAAAGTGAGATCATGGATGAAGAGAAAAAGACCAACGAGATAACAGAGGAGACAGAGACAAAAGACGAAGAGTCCATGAAAGATCTAATCGAGACTCTAAAAAGTCCAGAAGCTGAGGTGACAGAGAAAACTGATAACGAGGAAAAGACCATTGAGATCGTGGAGGTGAAGGAGGCAGAGAGCGAGGAGGAAAAGGCTGAAGAGTTCAGAGTGGATTTGGTTGAGACACAGCAAAGTCCAGAGACTGAGATGAAAGATGAAAAGAAAAAGAAAAAAAAGAAAAAGTCTCTGAGGAAAAGATTTTTAAAGTTGTTTCGAAGATCAAGAAGACCAGATCCCTCTGAAGCTGAAACCGTACCTCCCCCGCCAAACTGAGCACCCTGAACCCCAAACAACCCCTTTACAACTTGACCCCCCCCAAAAAAAAGAAAAAAAAAAAACAATAAAAAAAAAAAACTACCCCCAAAACAAATTGAACATGAGTTATTTAGTGTGAAGCAAAGGATTGTACCTTATGCCAGTCCTCTGCTAACTTTGTGTTTTAATGGTTGGTTCATATGTGTTATTGTTGGGCTGTTTTATTTAGTTATTTATTTTCAGAGCTGTTTTTTTTTTATTTCTCTGGATAACCTCATTCAGAGTCCTGTCTGTTTTTGAAGAGGGCTGCTCTAAAATACCCTCTGAGAAACATTATTGTGAAACTGTTGAAGTATTTGCAGCCTCTCACAGAGTGATATGTTTCACAAAACCTTAATCGCCAGGTTTGCCTGAACATACAAGGAATTTGTTATGGTAAACTGTGCTCTCTTGTACAAGGTAGTGGTAAGGTACAATAATAATAATAATAATAACAATAAAAATTTTGCATAAAGAATATTATCAACAACTATACACATAAAAGAACAGAAAATAAACAAGACTAGTATTTACAGGCTTAAAAAAATGCTGTTCCAGGCTTTACTTCTGAGAGAGCACAGAAAACCTTTAACTCCATAGATTTTATCCTTTTTTTGGACTTAAAAGTTTACATATCAGATTTTAAACATGTGGGACGTATTAAGCATGACATAAATCATCTTTTAGGAAAGTCTGTCGGCATTGTGACAACCACAGGAGTGCAGCATGCCACCCCAGCCACCTCATAGCTCCTCAAGAATGTGGACATTGATGTAAGACTCACCTGATAATTTAAAAATATTCTGTTACTGATAGGTGAACTGTATCTGAAGCATTGTAACTGGATTTTAGAGTCTGAGTTTGTGTTGTTGTGTGTTTTCAGGTGATCATTGGAGGTGGCAGGAAGTACATGACCCCTCGTTACACCAAGGACCCAGAATACCCCTCAGATTTCTCTGCCAGGGGCAAAAGAAGAGACGGACGCAACCTCATAGATGAATGGCAGAAGATGAAATCTGGAAAGGTACTTATCCTCTGAAAGAAATGGTGTTTAACTGTATACAGCAAAGCTCAAGATTTAACTTGAGTACATCAACAAACTAACATGATGAGCGATGCTAAACCAGGAGTCAACAGGTTGAAGGATTTACAGCCCAACATGGATAAGGAAAGGATCATAGTTGAGGAGGGAATCGAGGGAACTCAGTCTGTGACTCCAAATGTCTGGAGATCCTGATACGAGCCGAACTGAACACGCAGCTGCTGTGAGTTGATGGATGAAAAAGCACAAAATCAACATGCAACAGAGGGGATCTGGATTTGTCTCGTATGGTGTGTTCCTGGTGTTGGCGAGAAGATAAGCAGCGTGATGGAGTAGTTCAGGTAGGAAAAAGGTTAACTCAGTATAAAAAGAATAAATACCTTGACTGCTCAGTCTTTGGTGATTTGTCATGAAGGCAGGTGCTTGTGTCAGACCACTGTGCAAAAAAGCTGAATTTGAACAATTTGTCTTATTTAAGAAAAAACTGTCTCACTGAACTTCATTTGAGCCACATTCACATGACAAGTCCGGAGAAGTTTCGTACTACGATATTCAAAGACAAAAATGATGTCTGAATTGCTTGTAAAGACTAAAAAATTTGCAAACGAGAGAATAAGGATGTGCAGAGTTTCTTGAAATAATAACAATAAAACACTCAGTTAATGAAGCTGTGAATGGCTCTGACCACAGCTCAGTGGTCGTTCTCCTGCAGCGTTGACCAAGCTGTGTTTGAGATATGACTTGACAGCTGATGCAATTACTTTTTCATGTAATATCTGAACCACGGGGGGGGGGGGGGGGGGGGGGGGGGGGGGGGGGGGGGGGGGGGGGGCTAACTGTGGAGCAGCTACAGGACATGAACAATTCTCAGGTCATCTGGGCCGTGAATCTCATCGATCCCTGATGATTTCTTGAGTGCACTGTCATGTACCAGTGCAAAGAAATTTATGTTTCAAACATTACAGTAGGGTGAAAAAATATCGTGTGGGTCAATATCACTATGGAGTGCCGTGGTATCCTCTTTCGAATCGCTCAGTCATCATGAAAATGTAGCAGAGTATTGCGAATTGAAGGTCTTATTATAAGTGGCTTAACATTTGCACACATATCATGATAATGATGATTTTCTGTCATTAGATGTACCTGATTTTGGCATGACCCACACACTGCTCTGCTAACAACAGTCTGTGTAGTAAGTAGTGAAATGACACCAAAAACAAAAGTTCATAAAACTACTTTACAACACATCTCCACTCGTCATAGAGCTGCGTCTAAAACGAGAGCGAACAGGAAGTTTCTGCACAGCTGAGAGATGCTGACAGCTCATCTCCACATTCAGACGCAAAACAAGAGCAAACAGGATAAAGCATCAAAGTTCATGGGTTTGTTTGAATATGATAAACGCAACATGTCCTGTTAACTAGATCTTCAACAGAATGTGGTGGCGAAAAATTCCCATTAACATCTTTAATCCATTCATAAGTAATTTTCTTCTTTCTGTAGAGAGCAGCATCAGAAAGAGAACATCATGAGCTGCTGTTTTGTGGGGCTAATTTCCCAGCTGAAGGCCACAAGCTGAGCAGAAGTGTCACCGTTACTGTCAGTGTCTGCTTTCAGTTGTCTGAATATCAAACTTTTATTTCCCTGAAGCCATATTTGACACCTAGAGGTTATTTTGCTGAACCAGGTGTCCCCTCATTACCCAAACAGAAGCTCGACTATGAATATTCAAAGTTGCATCAGTTTTTTTTGCAGCAAAGATTATGTAAGCATGACTTTTTAAATCTAGTTTGACTTTAACAGGAGCTGCGTTAACATTTTGAGAGAGCCCATCAAAAGAGGCAGCAGAGCCTGAAATATCTCTGACGCTGAGTTCAGAGAGAGCAGAAACAGAACAGTGATCAAACGTGTGAGACAGAACGGAGGGTGGGACAAAGCAGACGGAGAGAAATAACACCTCTCTCTGTCGTCTCTGCTCCATGTAAAAACACCCCCTCAGGAGCTTCGTCAGTCTGACTCTGCTCACCTTTCTTGAACTGTACACAAAACCTTTTCTCTTCCATTTCCTCCGCAGCGTGTGTGAAGAGAAGTTCACAGAATGAGGCTCACACACGAATAACACGTCTATTTCAGCTCACACAGGACTCACAACATAAGGCTTTTTCTATTTCACCTACAAAACTCAAAACAATAGATAATTTAACTATTGTTTTTCGTCAGTTTGATCAACTTATATTCGTTTCAGATTTAATTATTGAAATAGAGCGTCATAATTACATCTGGTTCTCTTTAAGTACTCTGACATTCAGTTTCAATTCTTCAGACTCCTTTTTGAGTCCATGGTGATTTAGGTTGTGATTTTTATGAGGCTACATTTATGTGTTGCGTCTATAGCTAAAAAATGTAGGTTTTTGCAGAATTATCAGGGTTTAACATCTTTAAAAAGGGGTTTTCTGCTTTCTCAGACCTCAACATATTCATATCTTGTAGAAATCCTGTAAACTGATCAAAAAATAGACAGAAAACTAGGGATAGATGACTTTTATGAATGATGAGGTCATCACATAAGAGTCTCTAACTGGTTCACAACATATTGGAGGGCTCAAACATTCATAGTGAAAAATCATGGACTTAATCTAGTTAGCTACCCCCCTTGTGGCTGGTTGCAGTTTAAGTCCAAAACTGCCTCCCCCATACATTTGAATGAGACTGTGATCAGACTTTAAAGAATAAATACACATCGTAGAAAGTTTCTCACATCGGTATGCTGTGGTGATATTAAGATATTATTTGGCTGCATTAAGTTCAAGTCCTCTTTTTTCTGAGAAGTTGATTTTTCATAAGTTATTAGACGTTAAAACTGGGTTTTAAATCAGGTTTTACAATGATCGACAGCTGCCACTCTTGTGTATTAGTTTTTTCTGGAATGGTAATATACTTTGGAAAGGAGAGCTGATAAGAGATTAAAGTAAATATGAAAAAAAAAGAAAACATACTTTTTTGTGTCACCTGGCTTTTCTCAGATTCTCTACTGCACAGACTCTGGCTGCACAATGGCAGCACCTCTGATGGGTTCTTGTGGCTTCAAAACTGTGCAATGGTGAAAAGCAGGCCCATGATGTCCATTCTATATACAGTCTTTGTTCTAGAGGGTTGGCCAATCAGAGAGGAAGAGGGTTTGTTGAGCAGAGAACCCTAAAGGGACAGCAGCTAAAATTAAGTGTTTCAGACAGATGCTGAAGTCAGGGTTTTCTCAAACAACGGAGTGAGCAAAATGAGATTTCGTTTTGGCTGTAAATCATGTAAAAATACGACTGCGGCACCATAGGGATGGAGCAAAGCTTTAAAGAAGCAAATTTACTCCTCTTTAAGATGGTAAATAAGTTCATCTGCATGTTTGTTGAACAGTTCATACCACCCCTGCATCAGTCAGACACCCAGTGGAGCCGCTGAAGTCACAAAAAGGTCTGGACACGCTCCTGGACAAGAGCAGTGTGTGAAACATGAAGTTCATAAAAAGCTTTTTATCTCAGCCAGTGTTCAAACAACATGCAGCGTGTTCCTCACACCGTGCTGTAATTACACATTGGACCTTTTAATTCCTATCTCCTCCTGTATCCCTCCTCTCTCCTTCCTGCATTAATCATCCAATATGGCTGCTGTCACGCGCTCTCTCTCTCTCTCTCTCACGACTTGCCTCACTGACACACTGGACCACATGAATGAACAAACACAACAGGCCGTAGATCCCCAAGGACACACACGCAGAAACACAACCACTTAGAGCGCTTCCGTAACCCGATAGTGTCAGGCAGAATGAGTCAGGGATCAGCTGATAGCAGGGCTGTGTGTACCGTCAGTGTGTACTCTGCACATTAAGGTGATTTATAGGTGTGTGTGTAAGTGTAAGTGAAAGTGTGTGTGTCTGAGTGTGTGTGTATGTGTCATACCGTCTTGGGGCAGTGGACGTATCGAGCCAGGCTGATAATCAGGTCATGTGTGATCGGATCGACCAGGTTCCTGAAGCTGGCGTAGCGATACAATACATCATCCAGAGAGGTCGACTCCATGCCCAGGTCCTACACACACACATACACACACATCAATAACATGATAACATACAGTCCTTGTAATATAGGGAACAGTCTACTTATATAACAAGTTATTTTCCAGTAGTGAACACTGAGTGTCATATCAAATGAAAGCAAATCAGACAGAATTTCATTCATTGGGTAAAAATAAAAAATGACCACAAACAGCACAATATATGTATTGGCTTGAATTGTTTATAACATCAAATACGCTGTGGGGGTGAAACATTACCAGAAAATGAAGTTAAGTTTATGTATTTCATGTTGTAAAGGGATGCAACCATATGTTTTTCTTCATTCTGCAAAACTGTTACCCTGAGGTGATCAGTAAACTAACAAAAAAAAAGCAATTTCAAGAGTCCTGCAGAGAAAGGCAGACATTGCTTCTGATGGGAGCAAATCAGGGATGTGGAGCGAGCTCTCACCATGCTGCTGTCATAGACGTGTAATACATTTTAACAAAATCAGCCATTTGCAGGTTTGTGGCCGAAGATGAGGTGAAATATGCTGTTAAAGAGAAAGAAAAGTCTCATGTTGATGATGAATGTTGTGCCATGTCTGTCCTCAGGGGGAGCTGTTGGTTTGTTTATGTCTCTGGTTATAATGAGGATACTGATTAATGGATGTTTTTCTCACTGTTGTCACCTCAGCTGTCAGGAGTTAACTACAGGGGGTTTTATATATATATATATATATATATATATAATTACTGTCAATATTTCCTTTAGGATTTGATGTACTGGCCATTATCTGATGTCTTTCAGCAATGTATTTAACTGCATTTTTTGTTGTTGTCTGTTATGACATTTTTTGGCTGAGCAACAGAAAACGCTGTAATGCTGCTGCACTCAGTATCTTTTGCCTCATGGCTTCTTTGTTGATATTTTTTAACCTTGCTGTAAAATTAATAACTTTTTGGGATGAAAGCTGGAGTTGAGCTGTTTAATCAATATTAGCCATAAAATGATGGTACAAATCTCCTGGAAACCTCTAGGAATCTACTTGTGTGTTTGTGTGTGTGTGTCATGAAAAACTTTACCATTTATGTTTCTTTGGATGCTCATGAAAAGGCAGAGCAGGAAAATAAACCTTAAGTGGTTCTGCCTTTCACTGAGATGATGGACAGTGAGGGCTCATTTCAGTCCCTGTCCATCACATACACACACACACACACACACACACACACACACACACACACACACACACCTTTTCGTAGCTTTCTTTTCTCATTTTCATTCATTTTGAAGGAAAAAACACACAAATCCATTCCTTTCATGCACCTCCGCTCTCTCAGTAAACTCTCTGAACCTTCAAACATCAAATTAAAGCTCACTGCAGTGCATCCATCTGCTGGTGAGGGGAAAATCAAAATTCGTCACATCACGGGATCCATCATAGGCGATGACACATAAACCTGTCAGCAGCTCAGCACATGACGAGCAGTTTTGTTAAATCTTAAAAAGTGAACATGACTGACAACACTGCTCAAAGACAGAGGAGCTTTAGGTGCTCAGAGGAACGTCACAAAGCTGCCGTCAGACTCCAGGTAAAAAATAAAGTTTGAAACATCATAAAACCACTGAAACTCAGTATCTTGGTATAAAACCTGTGATGGAGCTTTGTCTGATTTGAATGAAAACTTGAAGCTGGTCTGGAGTGTGGGAGTAAAATAAAGGTCACAGGCTCCCTCGGTGCTTCTTTAATGGCAATCTGCCAATTAGATTATGAGAAAACACGATCTGCCCTCCTGGATCCTGCTGGGTGCAAAATGGAGCATTCAAGCTTTCAGGTGAAAAGTAATAGCCTTATTATTTTCTCAGTAGATAAAGACATTCTGACTGAAAACCCTCCAGGTGACAGCTGAGGGGGAAAAATGCCACGCAGGTTTTTTTCAGTACAGACAGCACCTTCAAAACACTTCCCACTGACACTTTTCTGTGGCAAAGTCTCATAAGTTAAACTCCTGCAGCTTTGAGCCATTAGGTCAAATTAAAATGCTCAGTTTTCTTTTAATTTTTGAGGAATAAAAACAATCAACATTACTCTCAAAGAAAAAAGAGTCTGTTTAGTTTTCCCTCCACTCCTCGTGTTTACGAACTTGATATCAGTTATATCAGATGTCTCACTCCATCTTGACTTGATAAGTAGACTTGGTTTTTGAAGGTTGAATAGTACAGGGACAGAAATAGCAGATATCCAAGGCTTTTGATGTTTGAGACACTTACAGCCAAAGTACACCAGATGCAACAGATGAATCTGATGGGTTTTATTCAAGTCAATGTGTCATCTCACTCTGAATCCATTCTATTGCAGTCCTGCTGCGTCCCTGCTCCGACAGGTTGCAGCAGATACCCCAAAAAGAAAACAATGGCTTTCAAAATAAAACCAAATGTGTCAAAACCAGAGAGCATTTAGCTTGACTGCAACAACGGACTAACATAATAGAGAGCAGGAGTCAACTGGTTTGAGGTTTTACATGATCATCATTAGTGTGGGAATTGAGTCAGAATGTGCACGGATCAGATGTATTCCCAGCATTAGTGTTGAAAACATCTAACTACAATGATGTTGTGTGGGAAATAGGAGCTGTTAGGCAAAACAAACAGCTGTAAAAACATTCAATGAAGATATATCATACCCTTTTCAGCCATGTAAGGGCGCATTCACACTGGCCATTGGAAACCATGTTAGACCTGTTAATGTTTTGGAAAGTGTCTTGAGATAACATTTGTTATGATTTGGCACTATATAAATAAAGATTGCTTGATTATTTGATGTAGAAGACATATCAAACAGAATGCAAATTTGCAATTTGTGACACTAAAACCCTGGTTGCAGACAGAGTTGGACATTGACCCTATATATTTTGAGCTTGTCTAAAGGCTCATATCATGTGTTTATATATCTCAGTGATTTCCAAACTGGGGTACCCACAAAGTGACGCAAGGGGTAAGCAAAAAATAGAAACAAAAAACAAAGCCTGGTCAGACTTTGAGACTGGCCTATAAATAGATATAAGCCACAGTCTGAGGTGCCTGCTCACATTGGTAAAAAACCACATATGGGCTACCATCTAGTGTTACCGAATTGCACTGTCAAAACACATACCAGACTCTAGTTGATTGATTGACACCTGTGGATGTGTCTGTGCAGAAATCCTGTCACTCATGCTGGTCGCCAGTCTAACCTCCAAAAATGGATTATTGGCTAAAATGGATAAATTGCTCTTCCAGAGAGACGTCAACTGCTGCCACCAGTCAGCCCACAGGTGAAGATACACAAGCCAGTGACAACAACCCAGGCTGCTCTTCAACTTCAATGTCTGACTGTGACCAGGATGCTAAAACAGCACAGGTAAGGCTTGAGAAGCTGCTAGCATAGCCACAGACGGCGATGAGGAGTCAGATGCAGATGTGGGGAAGCATCCAGCGCCAGCCTCAGGCAGGGAGACAGTTCACCCTGTTTGTGAAAAGTTCAGGAACAACTGAAACTACCTGATAAGAAAGTGACATTACTATATTTGGATTAACACAGGTAACATGAAAAATAAGCCAGTAGGTTTCTAGTTATATGAATAAATCCCTGACTGTCTTTTCTAAAGAGGAGCTCTGAAGGTGAGGATGAAGATACCAGGTGAGGCTGTTATTGTAATCACTCAACTTGTGATGTGAGCACAATCTGAGCAGACAGTCAGACTGAGTGTTATCAGTCACACTTAAAAATAGGAGCAACAATACTGAAAAGATTTTTACTTTCTCATATTGCCTCTTTAAGTTTTTCCTGACATTTTTTTCTTGCCATCTCGTGCCATTTTCAAGTGGACACTTGAGGAACTGCTGTGTTTTACGCTGGAACATTTGTTCCAGCTTTGCAAGGTGTCAATTCCAATCCAGTGTCTTTAAAAATAGAAACAATCAAATCCATGGCTTCGTGCTGCCATCCAGGACTCCTTTTGTGTGTATTAATGAATGATAATTGAAACACACTCACAGCCAGGTGTGTCAGAGAAGGAGGAGATTAATTCAGACGATGCCTGAGTGCCGTCTGCTCCCGCTCACAATAAGTAATGGCTTTGCTTTGTCTGCTCTGTGTGTGCCGTTAATGTCACTGAGTTCAAAATGCATTCTGGGGAAATGCTTTCCTTTTGGTGAGCAGGTCAGTGGGGGCTCATAGGCCGTGTATTTCTGCGTGTTCGGTTTGTTTGTGCAGACAGTTGATCGTCGGTTAAGTGGCGGCAGGGCGACCGTGTTTGGAAACGGAGGGGGAGAACGGGAGCGGTGGAGGCCAGCGGTCGTTCTCCTACAGAAAGGTATGACTCACTGAGGTTTCCAGGCCACCTTTTGGTTTGCGTGGGTGGAATAGTGAGTGAATGACACACACACACACATGTATGAATCAGCTGCTGTGTTTTCAGACTGGAGCGACTTTAACAGCAGCATGGCAGAAGACTGGAGCAACAACAGGTGCATGTAGTGACGCTGCAGACACACACACACACACGCACACACAATGACACACAGAGTTGACACCATTTGGTCACACATTGTCCATGATCCTTTGTGACTCAGATAATCATGTTTATCTGACCTGCATTTGAAACTTTATGGTATTTGTTGTTCAATTTTCATCCAGAATGTCAGTGTGTTCATGTTGAACTCTGATACTAGAAAGAGCTGCACATCCGCACAAAAACAGCACATTTCTGAACGCAGCGGAAATTTGAATGCAGGGCAACAGTTTAATCCATTTTTAAAGGAGATACATGACTGCACAGCTTTTATGCTTTTTTCTATAGAGACGATGGCAGGAGAAGTGTGTCCTCCGTTTCTTACGGTCAAACCGGCTCCTGATTTCTGTTTTCAGTTTATCAGGCAATATCAAACTCCTTTTCTCTGTGTCAGGCCAAAGCAGATAACCTTTCCCAAAATGCCACGCTTTAACCTCAAAGGATCCCTCATCATTTATATTTGCAATCTGTCTCAACCACAATCATTTCCTGCTTTCTTTTCTGTTCAGATCCAAAGGAAACAGGCTTCAATATGAATGCAATCTTTGATGCTTCCTCTAAAACTGATAATTTATTGAAATGTGTGCCTGAGGGTGAGTCAGAGGACGACTCCATGCTGGTGGTGTGAAAACAATTTGAGCAGACTTAAAACAGGAGAATATAAAGTTATAATTCATCTGCAAGGCTGTTTCTACCAAACAAGAGAAAAAAGCAATAATGCTATCAAAGAAGTGTGTGTGTGTGTGTGTGTGTGTGTGTGTGTGTGTGTGTGTGTGTGTCTACATTGTGATGGAGTAAAAGATAGTGGAGCTCATTGAAACAACAGCAAACAAAAGATGCCCTCCAGAAAAGCTGTTCATTATTAACAGAATCCTCTCATGAAAATGAAAATACAGCTCGACTTTCTACATCTCTAGAGGGGCAGTGTGTAAAGGTCGTTCACACACACACACACACAGCATCAATGCTAACAGGTAAGCAGGTTTTCTTTTAATAGAAACTCGTCTCTCTAATTGGTGGCGCTCAACATCAAAGCTGCGGTCTGAAAATAGTGAAACGCAAACAGAGCTGCAGCCACACGGCACACAGGACAGAGTCTTCAGTAAATAAGCAAAGATTATGAGACTCGCCTTCACTATAAACCACATACAGACTAAAGTACGGTGGCCCTGAAGGTACACTGTTCCCTGAAAAGTTAAATCATGTTGGTTTTAAAGAGTTAGTTCCCCTCCCTTTACGAATGAGGATTTTCTGAGTTTTTGAAATGTTGTGTGTTGCCGAAGTTGAAGATTTTTGTCACTAGAGACTGAATTTGAATTATTATTTGGAATTTGAAGAGCATGACCTAAAATTGAACTTGTTTGGAAACTGAGTGTATTTGCTTTTTACTGAACCTACTCGAAAATTCAACTCTCTATATTCCTGAAATTCTGAGATTAAGGTAAACTAAGTAAGTTGAATATTGTAGTATATTATATGTTATTTATTGTTCTCTCGCTAAACATGGTGTTTATTGACAGGTTGTGAAGTTTAAACAGTTTTCTAAAACTTTTTAAAAGATTTTTCATGATTGAAACTTGTGACATTTTCTGTGTTTTTCTTTTTCTTTTCTTTTTCTTTTAAATGTTTTTTTGTTTTGCATTGTGTTTTTACAAAAATGAGTGCCACACTGAAGCGAACTTTTCCAAGGGTTTTTATTTAAATGTCAGTGTTTTCTAACATTTCACTTGTTTGGTAAAATGCTGTTGTGTTTAAGTGACAAGTTTTTTTATTGGTTGAATGTCCTTTTTTGATTGATTTGTGTTTAGTGTGAAATGTTGTATTTTTCCTTGTTTGATTTCATAAAAGCTTTAAATTAAATCAGATAACTTATAGCATCCCCCATAGTTGTTGCAACCTTCAGCCAGTTTTCCTCACATTTCTCATCATTGATTGATGCTGATCACTGTTCTCACTCTTCTCATTGTACTGATGGTTTTAACTTTGTTTGAACATCCCGTCTGTGTCCCTCCATTGAAGATGCAGATGACAGCTCTCAAAAACTGGAACAAACTTGTTTCTATCTCTGCATCTAAACTGCTCTTTCGAGGAGCTGAACAGACGCGGCTCCCTCTGCTGACTCACCGAACTCTCAAATAAGGCTGAAGCAATCAATCAACAGAAACATGAGGAGACACTTTTTTTCTGCTGCTGCCAAAAATAAAAACAAGCTGTTTAACGATTTAGAGTTGCATGTATAAAAAAACAACTTGCTGTTTTACTGTAAACACATGATATGTCACGGGAGGCACCTTTAAAGTTTTTTTCTTAAGTAAATCTCCTCACTCTCACATCTCTACACATTATAATAAGAGTGGGCTTACAGATGTAGTTGGTTGCAGTTTAGGGGTCAGCCTCAAGGGTGAAAAAAATGCTGCTTTCTTTTATAGTTAATTGAAGAGTGCTGATTAAGACAGTGTCCTCCCTATTAGCTCCTAACAGAGCCGCTGCTGCTTCACTAATCAATGTCTGTTCAGTCAGAGCAGCCCGGCCATCGCCATGGTTTCACGACAGCAAGGAGCAGAACCTGGAGACCTGGGAGGAGAGATGACTCTTCCTCTCTGCTTTTACTCCTCTCTTTCATCTCTGTCATTATCTTCAATTCATCCTGAAGAATTGTCTCCTAATGTCTCAGTAATCGCTCTTTCTTTCTTTCTCTCTCTCTCTTTCTGTTTCTGTCGCAGTTCTTCCCTCTCTCATGTCGTTCTCTCAGTAATTGTCTTGATCCAATTCATTGTGCAACCTGTCCATCATGTTCTGTTCTCTCAGAACACAGACGCACAATCTATTCCTCGAGCTCATCCTTTTTTTATGACCAACCTTACACAAGACGGCATGTTCATGTCCTCTCCTGACTGTAAAAATTAAACTCAAAAACAACCACTGATGTTTAATCATGAAGCTAATGCAAATCTGTCAAAAAATGAAAATTCTTAATTTCCTAAATTCGCCCCTTGAGGCTGGTTTTAGAGGTCAGTTTATCCTCATTAGTCTTTATGTTACAAAGTATTTAAAATTTATTTAAGATTGGGCCAAAAAATAAAGCAAAAAACATTATTTTCAAAATTAAGTCACAATGTGCAAGATAAAAATCAAAGAGGTGTGACTTCTATTTGAAGTCAACATAATGTTGTAATGAACAAGATTAAAGCCTACATAAATCTCTATAGTAAGTGGAAAAAGTTTTAAATGTATCATAACATTATGAGATCCAAGTCATATTAAAATATAAAAGTAAAAATAGAAAGAGACTTAATGTACCAGCTCAGGGCAGATCCAGTTGTAATGTGTGAGATAAGGGTACAATAGTCGTGACATACAAGCTTTGGGTAGAAAAATGTGTATCATATAAAATTAAGGTTGAAAATGGCGTGAGGAATAAGATTAGAAGAAATTCAGTCGTGTTGTACCAAGCTGGGTTAAAAAAAAAGATGTTATTTACAAGATATGTGCACAAAAGTCTGATGCAATAAGTCAGAGTAGAAAAGGTTGTTGTGCACAGAATTACTGTCAAAACTCGTGATTATGTTAAAAAGTTTATGTTGAAAGTGCTGGTGTAATAATAAGGATAATGGAGTAGTTTATTGTACCACGAGACCAAAATTTCTCAAAGATATCTATGTTCCAGTTTTTGGGTAAGATATTTTTTGCATACTCGTGCTGTCAGTCAGTTTCCAGTGTATGCTCAGTGTTCCTGGCTGAACAGGTTTTGTCATGCACTGATAAAAAGAGCACAGACAGAGAGGAGTTGAAGTTGTCAATCTACCTGCCGCTGCTTTCATCAAGCTCTTCCAGCTCCTTTAGTGCGATAAATAAACAGCTGGGGTCAGCCAACGCCACAAATAGTAACTCTCTGAGGGAAACACTCTCTTATTTGTCAGCTGATGAATCAGCCTCAGGTATGTGCTGATTCTTTTGATGGCTCAGTAAAATGGTACATCCAAGTGACGGAATAAATGCTCCAAAAAGCAGCAAACAAACAAACAAACAGATGACGTAACGTTGGCTGCATCCATTATTCATGAAGCCTGTAAATAGAGAAAACACATTCCCCCTCCGGTCTGAAGCATCCCTCCACTGTTTACTCGCTCCAGTTGAAGCACAGAGTGTTCGTGTTCTTGTCTCTAATCCTCAGCTCCACAAACATCACACAAAAGAAATCCCTCAGAGGTCAAAGATCTCGACCTTAACTCGTCACCCTGCGGGTTGAAGCCGAAGCCTGCTGTTCAAACTCTCACACCTTCTCTCTTCTGATCACATCACAGCAGGTGAAACATAGCACTTTGTTCATACTTTAACTTCTGCAGCAGATTTATTCATCCTGATACAACAGTTTAATTTATTCAGGAGCTTTCTTAGAAATATGTCACATCAATCATTGAGTTAATGTACTAAAAACACAGTCCCACTGCTTTCAATACTGCATGACACCATAAACTGCAACCAGTGCAGAAAACGTGAACAAACCCCAGAAATATTGATTTAAAGTTTGATAATTGTGTTGAATGACAGAGGCTTTAATCCCCTAAGTGCTGATACAGACCTCATAGTTGACCACAAATCTCTCAGCAGCTGTATCGAGAGCCATAATGGACGAGGTTTGATGGAGAGCAGATAACTCTGGATACAAACGTGGCACTGAGACTGTGGTTGGACAATTTAAGCTGTTTGTTCAGTCGAGCTGCGAGATGAGTAGGATCACATTCATGTCATTCAAAAAGTGCAGCAAAAAGCTTCAGAGACAAGTTTTACAAACCTTTAGCTTATCTAAGCCCCTTTTAAAGGCAGTCTTGACTAAATGTTACCAAGAAGTCGGAAAGTTCGGAAAGAGACCTGAGATTTCCAGAAGCTTTGCCCCCAGAAATGCTCAAACCTTTTCCATTCACACATCCCCCAGACCGTGAAGTCCTCCGTTCGATAAAAAGGAGGTGGTAGTGGAGGCGAGGCATGACATGACATCCGATTGCATGTTTGCATTTATATTATTTATTATCATTCTGTCTCTGGCGCTCCTCTGAGTTCACACCAGCTGAATGATACAATGGTTATCACCACTGTTGCCCACTCACCTGTTGTCCCCTCACATCCCTTAACTTTCAGCTGAAATGTTTCAGAGGAGTTAGCAGGAAAAGTTCGAATAAATTAGGGTGAAAACTAAGCTTTATCTTCTGCATATGCAGCTTCATCTGATACATTTGAGGGTGTTTTCATGTATTATGTGAATATATGAAATTTGCTGTTTGTGTCAAATTATATGCAAGTTTAGGGAAAAAATATAACAATTTCAAAGTAACTGTGTAAAGTGGATTGTAGTAACTCTGTTCGGCCAGAGGACTGAACTGTCTTTATGTGTTTGTTTTGAAAGTGAAAGTGAAAGCAGACTGGATCTTCTTTTTAACACCACTATTCTTTGTTCAAGAAAGCTATTTACCAAAAATGTGAAGAGTTTTTATATTTATCAACAGTTAAGTAGCGCTGTTGTATGAAGCGTGAAAACAAGTAAATTTTGGGAGTTTGCTGCATAGTTTAGTAGCCTGCTACATTTAGCGCTACTCACAGCCCGATGCTCTCAGCCCTATCAGTGTAACGTTAGTGAATCCTATGTCCTCCCAGTGCTCATTGAGGCTGTCACTTTTCCCCAAAATGAAATTCGAACAGTTTTTGAACATGCTCGACAAATTTGCAAAACATTAACTTGTTTTGATTAACAATGTCGCAGTGCACAATGGCATAAACCATTTCAATTTCCAGTGTAACACACGGAAAATACGGACTATCTGACTTATTTTAGCAATATTGTTTGCAAGAAACACAAGCCTGTCAACCTGCTACGGCACACAGCACTCAGCAGGTGATTCGGTGTTATTATTGTTCACCCTGTGTGGCTTTTTGTATCCTCCATGTTTCTTAGATGTATCTCACTTTGTTTAATGAGGTCAAGAGAGCAGTTTATGCTTCTGACGATCAATCTGCAGTGACAGCGCCCTCTGCTGGATGAAACAGTCCACTGTTGCAGGCGCCCTGATGGGCTTCTGCACTCAATAGTTTACATTCGAATATTGATTTACTCATCAGTTACGGATATTCGTCCCCATGTTCGAACATTTATTCGAATATTGAATATAAATGACAGCCCTAGTGCTCATCTACCAAGTGGAGCAAACGTAATGTCACTCTTTGTTTCATTGATAGACTCTCAGGTTTGAACATTACTGCAGTAAAATGCTGCATGTAGGTTGGAGTAAACACTATCACAACAGCTTTGCCAGTGTTTTAGCCTTTAGCCCATGCTCTATCACTCTTCTGTTCAGCGTTCCCTTTCTGTCAGACAGTCTAGCTCCAGTGTCCAGTGTTACTTCTCAACAAATCACAGAAATTGTTTTAAGCAGAGAAAAACAAAGATCTCTCCTCTCACTGCTAAACTCTGCCAGACAGAGTGGAGTTGTCATAGAGACTTTCACTTGCTGTAATTCAATCTGGTCTAGTGCGACATTCAATCATTCAGTCAAATAAATGAGGAATTCTGAAAATAAAACAACAAAAGTACAAAAGTGCAATATTTGAGTCCTGGACAGTATTTTGGCTTCACTGTTGTACGAAAGAGGAGCTGGGGATGTGCTGTGCATTCGTGTAAACACAGAATGATTATAATCAGCAGGCAGGTGTTGAAATAAAGGTTCAAAATCACACCAGGGTGGAAAAAACTATCTCATGTTTGACATTTACACCTCTGAAGCTGCAAATTTCCTGCTGATTGGAGTGAAATTAATAATTTCCAGATGATGTTTTCATCCAGACTGAGCTCGGCTTGTTTCAGTAGCAGTGTTTACTGGGAATCCCACCCTTCCCTGTGTGGTGGAGCGAGTGGTTTCTTTCCTCTGTGGTATCAAAGCTCGATCAGGCGCTGACAGAGATGGTCATCCCTCCTCTCCTAACAATGATGGATGGAGATGTGTGCTCTGTTTTTCAGCCTGTGTGCTCTGTTTACCTCTGGTTCAAGGATTAACTGTGTAAATAGATTGGATGAGAAAATTGTAAACAGAAACGGAGATGAGCTGACAGGAATCTCTAAAGCCCAAACAATAAACAGTTGAAGCCACAGTAGAGTCTGTCTGAATGAGCATCAGCAGCGGCTCTGCTCCTGTGGTTGAGTCATGGGGGATAAAGAGTCAAGAACGGCAGCATATGGGTTCAGTGCAGCGCCGTGTTATCAGGTTTTCACTCTGCATGCACACATTCATAATGTTACGCTTCCTTTCTTTGCAGCTTTCAGCCTTCACATTCAACTGGTGGCGTTTATTTCTCCTACTTGCCTTTTGTTTCTCACAGCAGCAGATTCTTTCAGTCTGCTGCTGCTGCTCGGCTTTAATTCCTCTATAGCAGCAGACTGACTGACAACTGGCCAAGAGCTGTGAGTGCTTTCAGAGACGGAGCAGGATTCAATCTGAAGCTCTTTAACATAGGGGCATGAAGTCAGATGAATGGTTTGACAGCTTAAGGGTTAATAGCTGGTCAAAAAAACTCTGATCTTATGACTGAAAGCCTGAATTGTTGCTCATATGTTGTGTCTAAGCTATAAACGCAGCCATCCACCTCTATCTGTGGCTGTAACTCTTAGTAAAGACACAACAACCAAGATATAAACAAACACAGATGACACATGGCGACACCACAGATTGGCTGTATTTTGATGTCAAACAACCGCTTGATGAAAGCAAAGTGTGATGACAGGTGTGTAGATGTTCTTAAAGACTTAAAGGACTGAGAGCTTTGCTACTGTTCGACACAACCTGCAAACAACTGTGACACCATTTACCTGCAGATTCTACTAAGCTTTATCTTTTTTTCTGATGTTATTTTTTTTACCTTTTGACCATTCGAAGAGCACAACACTTTGTTTGAACGAGCCCTTTCTCAACCAAGTATCATATAAACCACCTGGACTCACTTTTCATCCTTAAAAGAGCCAGAGATCATGCAAGGAAAGCTCATCTTCTCTGCTCTCTAAAACTGTTTGAATTGTTTCTCCTGCACAAATGGTTGAAGAGTTACAGTGATGAAAACAGCTCGCATCTATTATTGCATGTGATTGGAACATTGTTGTACTTTTCTTTTTTTCTGTTGGGAGCCTTGAAAATTTTCTTGTTAGCCCAAATAGTTAAGGATTTCTGGTAACTTGAATTTTGCATACCAATGTGTCACTGGAGGCTTCATCCACAGTAAAGGGGTAGAGGAGGCATCCGAACCTTCCTTTCAATGACTTCTGTAGTTATGAGTTCAGGTTGTTGTCTGTATAATACATGGATGCTGTCTCGGTGAAGCCACTCACTTGTTTCTCATGTGAAGAATCAAAATACATAGTCAACATTGGAAACCTAGCTTCCTCAGGGTTAGGATGAGGCAAAGATGAGAGACTTTCCTCGTTAAAACAGTTGCAGGGTCAAACAACCCTAAATTCACACACATTGCGTGCACAATGAGGTCTGTCAGTCGCAGTTTTGCTCTGTAGGTTGGTCCATTCACACCGGATCTGTCTCTGCAGCAAATTGCAGCCCACCCAGTAGCAGCTACATATGTGAGATCACAAGATCACAGGAGAACCATATGTTCTCATGGGAGAGGTGAAACCAAGCGAACCAACTTTGAGGAAGTCACAACATGGCACTTCACCTTTTCTGGGATTTTCAGCTTCCATCATGGGCAATTATGTCAGGTTACTCAAAGATAGTTGTTTTTTGAAGTTGACTCTGCCTACTGTAGCCAGTGGTGACCTAGTTTTGATACACGAAGATGAGATTTAGGAGCAGGAGCCAGATATCGGAGCTTTATTTTGAAAAAGTAGAGGTTGCAAAAATATGCACTTCACTAAGATCACGGTGCTGAGCTTATTGAGAAATGAGCTATTCAGATCAAAATGTTTTTGTGAACCACACTGTAAAAATGTTCCTTAATGCAGTTAAAATCAGTCTTTTTTAAACGTCTGTTTTTAGTTCCTGGTGTTTCTGCAAACAGCCTCAAGTGGACGCTCAGTGAACTGCAGGTTTTAACACTTCAGCGTCTGCTTCACACTGTTGGACTTGAAGTTGTCGCTTGGTGTTGGCCAACACTTTCCTTGTTCTTGCATTCCTAGATACTCCAGAGTAAAGTGAAAATTCTGCAGGTTAAACATTTTCCACAGCAGTTTCTGTGTTTTCACTATCTCCAACAGAGACTGGTCACCTGACTTGACCGTAGTCCTATCCTGTATGTGATGAAATAGCAGATCTCCTGTAGTGGTTCAGTCTGAGTCTGAAAAAGCTCATTTCAGCTACAAATGTAAGAAAAGTAGAATAAGAGAGGTCAAAAGCATGTGGTGCCCTCTGTTGTTAAAAAATAAGTGTTGATGTTCATATTTTACCTCACAGATTTAATGTGTTGATGTTTGGTTTTTAACCGTCTCATGAGGCACTGCTACCTCTCCATCTTTGTGTCCAAATTTTAAAAGGACATGAAGTGGACAGAAAACAGAAACCTGTTATCTCCACTTTAGTGCATGAAAGAAGAACTTGTTTTTATTTCCGCCCTCTGAATTGTGTTATCAGTGCAGGAACAAATCCAACACATAGAAAGGAGGTCAGTTCAGCTCTAATGTGAGCTGTGACTCACTGAATCTAGTAGTTTCAGTATCAGTAACAATAAAACAGGAAGAAATCAGGATGCTGTGTTGAACTTGTGACCCCTGACCTAAATCTCTCATTCACACACCCACACACGCACACACTGAGCAGCTACCTGTCTGAGGGTCTTCAGCATCTCCGTCGCCTCGTCCTGCTTCCCCTGTTTGGCCATCAGCATCATCTCCTGGATCATACCGATGCGTCGCTGGTAGGGCGGCGGCGGCGTCCCCCCACGGTTCAGCCGGTCCCCAGACTTCAGCATGAGGGAGGCCAGGATGTCTCCTCGCTCCTTGGTGGGCGTCCTCTTCCAGCTGTGCTGAGGACTGGCTCCTCCAGGCTCCTGGCCTTTGGTCTGCTTGGCCCCCATGGTGCTGCTTCAACGTAGGCTGTGATAATAACAAAAGTGGTCCCACTGAGGAGTCATGCAGAGGAAGTTTGATTAATGTTGGAGACACTTTGCTCATTAAAATGTCTGCAGCTGGTCACATCTCCCTAAAAGAAGCAGCTCAGGAGTGAAAGATGCAGCATTTAGAGCCAAAAAAACTCCTTCTACACAAGCAAAATGTTCATTATCATTCAGAAAAACAGAGAGGTAAATGTTCCCAGAGGTGATAGTCAAAGGTTCCTTGTCCTCAGAAGTTGTATATGATCCCAAAGAGAGCAGCTCAGGTCGGGAACAGGTCTGAGGATGCTGCCTGCAGCATGGCCGCACAACACGGACACAACAAAGTCAGGACGCAGGAGCCTGAGAGCGCAGACTGTGGCCCGCTGCAGCCTCCTATCCCGAACACAACTTCACCACGTCTGCAGAATGTTTACCTCCATCAGCAGCGTCTCCTCCCTCCCCTGCTGCTCCTACAGCAGCTCTCTCTGTCCTGGACCAGAGGAGGAGGAGGAGGTAGATGGGGATGGCGGTAGGAAGTGGTGCATGAAGCAGGGCATGGCAATGTTTACGTCCCCTGAAGATCACCGCGGACTCAGTGTTCATCCGCGGATGGAAGTCATGCGTAACCTGCAACAAACAGCGGCAGCGCCCTTCTCCAAGGTTGATCCTCCATCCGCTCCGGAGCAGGAAAACAGCCGCGGCGGAGCCTCAGTCCCCGGGGTTGAGTCGAGGCTGCAGCAGCGCTGATGTTTGACAGGAGAGGTGGAGAGACTGTGGGGTGTTCCCGAGCTGGGACTGAATTATGTATTACACCCTCTGTTCAACTGTGAGGGGGACGCGCAGCGAGTGCACGATAGCTCCAGTCCTCACACAGGGTGATGGAGAGAAAGAGAGAGAGAGAGAGAGAAAGAGAGAGAGGGGGGGGGGTGGCTGGAGGATTTGGAGCATCGCTAACTTTGCAGTTTCTCTGTCTGAGAAAACGACGCATGACCAAACCTCATCACACAAAGCAGCAAGTTTAGAGATGCGCTGCATTTTACGCACGAAGACACAAGTGATGAAGATGATTCACAGCTTTTATAATCCTGCGATATCTCATGAAGGAATCGGCCCTGAGATTATTGGTGGCAGATTTATGACATGAATAAATTAAAACAGAATAACATTTCGATATGGAGGCCTTTATTAGGCATCTGACCACATCTGATCTGTTTTCCAGTGATAAAGACATTGACATTGATCAGAGGATCAGAGCCTAGTTAACATGACCTCAGTGTCATCAAAGTGTTTAAAGTGTACCAAGTTTTTTACAGTCTGTGATGAATTGTGTTGCCCTGTCATCTTTCCATTTATTGACACTTCTGATTTTCTTTTCCAGCAGAGCTTGGCTCCTGCCCACAGCGCCAAAATCATTACAATATGATTTTCTGACTGAACTGCTACTGAGCTTGAATGACCAGCTGACTAAACAGACATCAACCTCAGGGGAGACAATAGGATACTTTTCAACAGGAAGTGAGAGACACCTGGCTTACAGAAAAGACAAGTTTAGGTATCCTTAGAGCAACCAGGGCTTCACTAACACCTCAGCTCAGTTACATGGAAATGGCCACTACATCACACTGGTGCAGTACATCATTAAATCAGTTAAATGTAAAATCTTACCCTGCAAATGTGTGCATGCATTTCATTCTCTCAAACTCCTGGATGCATAGTATAACTTTTTTTTTTTTAAATTCCATACATTATAATTTTATTATGATTTATTATGATTGTTTATTATTGTTGTTGCTTTTCATAGTATTTCATTATAAAATTTTAATTTGCTCCCCTTAAAAAGATCTTACAACTTAAATAAATTTCAGCAAATATTGTTGCTAGTTGGGTTAAATCGGTGAAGAGCCCCCCAAAAAGGGACTGAGGGCATGAATGAACAAACTAAACATTTGTAAAACATTTCAGTATTCTAAAGATCTATTAAAAACTATTTATTTAGTTATCTATTATCTTAAAATATTGAGATACTGGATTTCTGATTTCCAGGTACTGAAATCCATTACCAACCAATCTCAAACAAAAGGCTTGGCATGTTTCACTTTGCTTGTGATAATTATGAGCTTTGCCTTTTTGAATTAATGGCAGCATAAAATTAACTTGTAGTTTTTAAACAACAATAAAGTCCTACTTTCAGTTTTGATGCAAACATCACCTAAAAGAGATACTTTAGAACCACATCATCATTTAACCAGAGTACTGGATTCATGTTGATGTTTTTTTTTTACACAAAGTTTTCACATACAAAATTAAAAGGAAGGTATAGAAGCTGCAGATCTGATCACATGACACATGAACCACTGATCTACACGGTCAGAGGGCTGAGACTGCACTGACCTCTGGTGGTTGAAATGTTCACATTCATGTGCTCACTATTAACACAAGTGGAAAGAACATTAAAATTTATTGTTCTGTTTATGACTTACTGTGTGCAGTTAAAAGTAAATGCAGCAAATCTATTTTCAGCCACAAAAGATATTAAAAGAAATAAATCTACAAGTTCTGAGTCAACCACTGCACTGTGTAAAGACCTGGACTCAACTTTGATGATTCGACTGATCTTGGAAACAAAGCAGTTAATGCACAAACACAAATAATATTTGTTAGAGGTTTTTGAAAGTGGAGACAGAATCAACAGAGAGGTAAAGGTGTTTAAAAAATTTGTGAGTTGGATTAAGACCTGAGGAATTTGATGGGAAATAAAAAACAAATAAACAAAAATAAAAAAATAAGTGAATATTCTAAAGGTTGGTGATGATTTTTCTATTAATGATGCCACACACTTTCCTTTATTAATGATCTTTTAGTCTGTATTCAAACACCCTTTTTTGAAATGTGACCTCAATAGTAGCAGGAATGTTCTGACCCATAAAGATATTTTGAATAAAATCTAATAATGCAGGCAGCAGATGGCTTAGCGGTTTAGATTGTGCCCCTGAGGTTTGCCCTTGAGCAAGTGGCCCAGGTTCAAGTCCAGCCTGTGGCCTGTTTATCACATGACCCTCCCAACTCTCGCCCCCTGTTCTTCTCTATCTATTGTCCTCCTCTATCTCGATAAAGGCATCAAAGTACCCCAAAAAAATAACCTGCTGACATGTCACCACTTTAGTTCTTTGAAAAGTCGCTCTTATCCTCACACCCGCTAACTAATCTCATCTCCAAAACATGAACTTGAGAACAAAAGGTTCACATGAAATCAAACTACACACAGACAGGAGCTATTGTAGAGAGATGATCCAAGTTATTCTCATCACTTGTTAGTGTTTAGAAAGTTTGTCTAAGCAGAGACACACTGTATGAAAGTGGAGATGAATTTGATTATTAACTTTCATTATCCAGTAAAACAAAGATAACAAAGGGGATACCAACAGCTACATGCAACAAACTTTCAAAGAAATGTTGCAGAAATGTTGTACTTTTGAAAAGGAATATTTATTAGTTTTGCCTTTAATTACATCTCTATTTACAGTCATATTTCAACCATCTTCAGGTCACTTATCAAAACAAAGATGTTAGTTTCTCTTCCTCACGTCATCAGAGAAACTTCAGATTTCTCGTCACAGAACTTGTGAAGTGGAGCGGTCAGCCTGAACAGAAGACACGGGGTGTGTTTGTGTGTACATGACGACTTCATTCTGGAGAGCAGACGGCAGAGAAGAAGGTAGACGTTTCACACACTCACACACACACACTCCTCGCATAAGAGCCACAACCTGGCTGCCAACCGCTTAGTTTAATTACTTTATGGTGCGCTGCGTTTGTTATTCAGGAGAAAGAAGACTGAACTCTTCTCCTGCAGAGGAGCGGGGACTTTTGGCCGTTCCAGCAAACATTTATAAAACCATTCGGATCCCTCAGAATTTATTTTTGGTTTTTACTTAAATCTTTCACAACATTGAAGCACAAAGGATGACACTGGGATGTTCTTAGAAGCACTGGTGTCCAGAATGTGTTGATAATGTCCAAAAGCTTCAAGATCCCTTCAAAAAAGATCTAAATTTATTATTCACTAACTTTTATAACTTAACAGAGATGCCAACTCTTTCACATGGATGTCAAAGGTTTTTTTTAAAAAAAGAGTGGTGGTAAAGGTGCAAAAAAATTTTCAAGGAAGTTTGATTGAAAACAAAAGGAACATTTTGTAAAAACCAAATCTGGTTAAAGCTCCTGTGAGGACTTTTTAGCTGGTTAAGAAACTTACAGGCTACAAAAGACACCAGAGAAAGATGGATTATTTCTATATCATAATGCCTGCAGGATAGCTGATGCTAAAAAAGCATCTTTAAACTATTTAACTTGCCCAAGATTCATTTTAACTTCAACACAAAGATTTAAATAAAGCCAGAGGAGATATTTTGTAAGAAAGATTTGCAACAAAAACAGCAGAGACATAAAGCACCAGTTTATCCACAGAGAGCGCCAAAGCAGACAAAAGAAAAGTTCCTCACTGAAGCTTTAAGCTCAGGTCAGGTCAGGCTCAGATTGAAAAAAATCTTAAAATCCTTGTCACAGGTTTTGCTGATTGACACTACAGGATTTAAGAATAATAGCAGATCACTCACTTTGTGCTACAACTAAAAACCTCACATTATATCAGGGCTAATATGTTCTCAATACTGACATTTACTTAATACTTCCTTCAAAAACACAACTGAACTACTAGTGTTTCTAATTCTACTAGAGATGAGGCAAACATAAACATTACTGCTGTCCTCTTTCTCTTCTTCACTGTGCTTCAATGTTGTAAAAGAGTAAAAATAAGCTCTTTTTCTCTGTAGCCAGCCCAGTGTTTAATCTGATTTCCCTGTCACAGGTGACCCACAGAGGTCAGACTCTTTTATAGAGTAGTGTTTAAAAAAGAAACATGACAGAAACAGTCCAGGATAAAAGTCATGTTTTCAGGGAGGAGAACAGCATGAGAGGAGGAGTTTGTAACATGAAGTGACGGCTTTGTGAGTCCAGCTGAGGCCTCAGTTTGAGCTCAAACATCCTGCTCCATGTTGCAACTACTGAATAACTAAAAATGTCCAGCTCGGTTTGGCAACATTAACCCCCGCCTGCCTCCCGTCGTTCCTCCACCTGACTGTGTATTCGTCTTGAAACTAAACATGACGTGAAGATGCACAAACTGCCGATCATTTCTACATGTGTGATGTAATCAATGAGCTACTGATGGCGTGTTCACTCTGGAAAGTTTGGGCCTAATAGGAGACGATGTGGACACTGTTTAACGTTCCGTTTGCATAACCTGACTGACACTCGTCTGATGCTGAAGGCTGAGGCAATGTTACAAAGGGAGGATGGCTCTAGAAGATCCAGACGGGACCAGGACTGAACGCGTGTCCAGGTCGACGCAGGTGAGAGGCGACTACTGGCAGTTAGAATGTGTAGCCAGCAGGTGGCGCTTTGTCGTCTTTGTTGCTCTCCAGGGAGAAAGGAGGAATGCGAACGTCGAAGTGAGAGCCATCGGTCCTTTCGATACGAAACGTCCCCCTAAAGAGAAAAGAAAAGAATGAGATGTCCCTGAAAACCACAAAGATAGAAACGTCTGAAATTAAATGTCGTCTAACAGACAAAAATGAATGAGCTGAGTCTAAAATGAGATCTTCATCAATAGGAAACAACCTCTACTGATCTATTTTTATTTAGTTGATTTACAGGAAAAATTAATATAAGTAAACATTTCTGTGATATTAGTCAGTTAGCCTGAATGCTAGTTTCCATCTGTAGCCCAAGGCCAGATCTTTGAATGGTCGACCTGTCCGACCTGCTACTGTGCAAAGGTGTAAAACATGGCATACACTTGAACCACAAAGAATGAAACGCTTCTTCTTCTAAAAGATGTAATTCATTGAAATTAGAGGAAAAAGTTGAAAAATCCTCAGATAACAAACCACCTTAATTTCTTGTACCTGAATATTCACCATTCATATCCATATTCCCTGTAGACTGCAGTGTCCACAAACAACCCATCCTTTTAACAAAATCCAAAATACTTCTTCAGTGGTGAAGGAAACTTTGGGGGTTTGGGTTTGTCGCTTTAATCTGACATCTTTGACATGTCTTAGACAGTAGTCGAGGCCACAGCCCTGGTAAAAGGTGATAACGCTCTTCTGTTTTTGTGCTTACTGTTTCTTGTACAGATTGTCCTGCATTTTATGGAGGGTGGCAACCAGCATTAGTATTACCTATATTTCTATATCCTCACTTTTATCACATTGATAAAATTCTAATTTTGTTAATAAGATGATTATCTTCATTATAAGTTATTGGGCTGCCTTAGAGTACGACCAACCAAATTTTCCTGTAATGTGTTATGAAGTCACTAAATGTATAATGTAATCATTTTATAGCAAAGGGGACCTGAACTCACCACATGTGACCGCTGGGGGCTTGTAGAGACACGTGACTGCTGTACTGGAAGGCTGGCTGCTCTTTCGACAGCACCGGCTCCTGTCAGAGGACACGAGTAATACATGACACATAATACAAGTCTTTAGACATTAACACACCTCAGTTACTGATGCAGCAGATCCATTGATGTAAAGTATTTTGAGTGTGAGGTGGGTTTTAAAGCTCCAGTAAAGATTATACTGTGCTATAAAACAAAGTGAAATAATACCAACACTTCCATTTTTCACAGTTTTTTTTATTGATTTCATTTAGTTTTTTAATTGCTGTGCCAAAATTTGAAGTGAAGTGAAATCCCTGCCCATCCTGCCTGCTGCGTTTGTGATGTACTCACCCGTCCAACGACTCCTCGTCCTCTGACCGTCTCCAGAGTTCCCGACAGGCTGAAGATCCTCCAGTGTCGCTCTCTGAGCTGCACAACCTCGTTCCCCATGTTCTCCAGGCGAATGCAGTACCTCCACTGCAGAAAAGACATGTTAATAAAAGAAAGTTTACAGACACTGAAGCTGTTTGTTGTCACAGACAATAAAAAGACGTTTACTTACCCAGTAAACATGAGAGTTCTGAGCCTCCTGTGAACGAGAAATAAGTTGAATCAGTGTTTAAAATGGACTAATCCTGTGTTTTTACTCAGGTCAGAGGTGGTTTACTCTTTACCCTCATGCCCATGTAGAAAGGGATGACAGTGACGCGGATGTTCTCCGTGGTCTCTCTGTGGACGTCTGACAGCTCCAGCCAGGGGTGGTTTTTCTCCTGCCACGCTTTCAGGGTGTCTCTGGCTGTGAACGGAGGAGCTGTGGAGGAGCACATCGATATTATGACCCTATTTTATGACAGGTACTCAGAATAGAAATAATGCTGGTCAAACAGGTTCATGAAAAACCTCTCTGAGCATCTCAGTGTGCAGAGTTATATCAAAGCTAGAGATGAGATGTAAAAGAGTGATTACATTTGGCAGGGTTGTACATGAGGAAGCGCTCAAACAGCTCGTGCTGGATGGGGGCCTGCTCTGCAGAGTTATAGGGCAGAATGTCTTCATGGCTCACATAATCCAGACCTGAAGAAAAAAAACACAGACACATGGGAATGAGGAAATCCAACCGACTAGACACTGGTAGGAGGAGCAAACTGATCAGCTGTTTCCAGCCTTTAGCTAACAGAGCTAACCTGTGCCAAATTACAGGAAGAAGAAGAAACTGTTTTCTTGCACTTATTTTTCAAGACAGAGCTTCTTTCAATGGATCTTTTCAGATTATTTGCTCGACATCAACGTCCTTCAGTGTGACTCTAGCACACGCGCACATCAGAGTGGCAGAGGTTGAACATGACATTGTGCAGCCTGATCAAATTAACCTCAGCAGGATGGTGATATCTCCCATCTTTCTCATTAATCTTCATTCAAAACTGCAGTAAATGAGATCAGTCAGACAAATGTAAACATTGCCACTTACCTGGGATGGCATACAGAGCTCTGCTGTCATCATGGTTGGCCAGAAACGTCACCGCCTCCGTCTGGGACCTCTGAGACTGTCAAACACCAACAACAGGTTGCTTTTTTATCTTGTCAGCTGTTAAAAATACTTGATTCTGATTGGTCCATTCTCCTTGGTCAGAGAAGTCAGAATTATATCTGTTGAAGCTCTTTGATGACCTTCTGTGAATGTGATTCATACTCATTTCTGAGTTTTATTCTTGTTTTGGAATGGGAGGAGCGGTGTTTAATTTTTCTCTAGTTTTTGCTCAAACATCCTGTAAGTACTCTCATCAGTCTGGTGAAATCTTTTTAAAGAGGGCAGTGAAGTAAGAGACATGGAGAAACTCACTATGTGAGGGCAGTCTCTGGTGTCGATCAGGACCTGGTAGTAGGTGTGAGTCTTTCCCTTCACCTCTTTGGAGCCGTGAGCACCAGGAGGTTCAGGTTTGCTGAAGAGAAAGAGAGTCCACGATTAAAGTTTCATAATTACGCTATGAAGAGCAGGACATCCTGCACAGAGATGTGGACGTTTACCTGTCAGACATGGGAGGGGTGATGTCTCTGTCGTAGAGTCGAGCGTGCCAGGGAAACAAGACGATGCCTCTGTAGCCAAACACACTGTGGAGAAACAGCTGAGGAGACAACAGTGACGAGTGTTAGACGACGGCAGCTCGTGTTTGGTGGAGCAGGCGTCATTTACTCCACTATTCAAAACAAATTAATTAAGGTAACAGGCTGTGTAGGAAAAGTTCAAAGTTCATCTTAAATTTGCTATAGTTGAATATCAAAGGTGTACTTAAAAATTAACATCCAATAGAGTATTTTATTTTAACCTTTATGTGGACTCCAGTGTGTGAGTGTGTGGGTGTGTGTGTCTCACCTGTCCTGTTTCATATTTGCCGTGTTGCTTCACAGCCTCAAACACTCCCACTGTCTCCAAAATCTTCCCTTCAGGCCTGTTCCTGCCAAAAACAGGCAACACAATTAAAAACTGCACCAAAAATGTGAAAGTTGAGTCGTCCATAAGTCTTTTACAATATCTTTATTTGTGCAAAATAAACAGAGGAAATAAAACAGACACGTGTTGACAGATGAAACTGCACAACCAAGCTAACCTGAAAATGAAATTGGATGTAAAAAACAAGATCATGTACTGAGGTGCAGGTCTGTAAACAAAGCATGTGGTTTGACTTTAAAACAACATCATATACAGAAAATAGATCCACAGACAATAAGAGGAGCCCCAGCAGGAAATCCACAGCTGTGAAAAGAAAAAGCTTCAGGGTTTTTCCTCCAATAGAGACGATTTACGCTCATCCAACAGGAGGGAAAATCCTGCAACTTAATCTCAATCACAACTTTGATAAGATTGAATAAAACACCTCCACTTGTCAGATGTCAACAAATAGCAACATTATTCAATCTAATCTCCACGCACACACTTACAGGACATATTAGCAGCAACAACAACAGCTGGTCACTTCAAATAAATAACACGCAGACTTCTGTGCTCGCTGCAAAGCTAATCTTCACAACAGGGATGAAGAGAGGGGATTAATGGAGGTGGGTATATGGAGAGAGGGGATTAAATGTTACACAGGAGGTTGGTTCAGGTTATTTTTCTATCATGTTCATCGTATTGAACAAGAATAATCTCTGGAGCTGAAGCACGTACAGATACAGCTTGGACTTGTTGAGTCTGATATTGGCCTCTCAGCTTCAGATTTCACATCACTGACATGCTCAAATGAAATGTTTTCTGGACTGATATCAGCCTCACCAGCTCTTTAACACATTTTCATCACAAGCTTCGAGCTGTTTCTACTTCTGCGACAGTCTGAGAAATATCAATAGTCTGTGAAGCCAGAGATAACCAGGTCTAAATATAGCAAACCCAGTGCCAGTCCAGTCAGACTCGACCCTGGTCAACAACCTCTCTGCCAATAAACTGCAGGACCCTGGAGTTTCTTTCTGCACCGGAGGAGCGAAGGCACCAACGCTGAGCTGGCTCCATGTCGTGGAAAAGTTTAAAGCAGAAATAAAGAAGATGTGATTACACAATGTAGGATTACATAAACGTGGGAGAAAGTTATAAGCTTGTGCTAAATCTCTGCTGCTATTTGCACAGTGAGGGAGTGAACACCCACCAGGACGCCCACCTTCACTTCCTCTACAGTGAAGTTATTTCATAGTCTGCTGCTCTCCTCCAGTCTGACCTGATTTCTACCTGAAGCTGCCTCACTTTTCTAGTGAGGAGGCTTTGGTAAAATGAAAGTGATGCCTTGAAAACCAGCTTCAAACCAGTCTACATAAAGGACAGCTAAAAATCAGTGAGATGAAAAATGAACAGTGGTATCAATAATCACCAGCAGAGGACGCCGTCTGTCTCTGAGCAGACTTGATGGAAACAGGACAACTTTAGGAATGCCCAATTCTTGATTTTTGGCCTATATCTGGTATGTGAAGATTGTAAAATTCATTAATCTAACATCAACATTTTTTTACCACAACTTATTGCCAAGATCATCAACTCTCATGTGTATTAGAATTAGCGTACTTTGTTGTTATCAATTATTTTGTGCAAAATAATAAAAATACGTAACGACTCAATGGTCTCCCTGAGTCAGTTTTAACAATATCCACAACTAGGGGCAATTTGGCTAATTTCATAATTGGCAGAATGAGGAAACATAATCTCTGTTCACACGTTGCATGTCTTCCTCACACCTGGGACAAAGTGTAGAGGTGGGGAGTTTAATCAAGTAAGCAGCAACCCATTATATCATAATGATAGCTATCAGCGTGTTGGCCAATAACCAAAAGTTCATTTTTAAGCCAATATTGGCCGATACTGATAATATCCTGCATCCCTACTTTTTAATGTTGAGATGACACTTTTCCAACCATTAAAGTAAATTCTTCTTTCCTTCAGAGATCAATAAACATTTGGACCAACCTTCTACACTCCTTGGATATATTTCATGTAATTTCTTATATTTACAACTGTTTTAACAGCCCTGTTGAGGGTACTCACAATTAATTTACACGGCTGGCAAGTTTTTCTTTGGCTACTCAGGATGAGCCTTTCCAGATTGAAAATTATCCCATCGTTGCATGTTCTCTTGTGTGTACTTGGGTTTTATCAATGTGACTCCTGTGACTTCACCATCCCCCAAAACTTAAAGTCATTTGTTATCAAAATAAACAAGTATCATTTGCTGATGGCAGCTAAATTTCAAAATAAAAGCATCACAATAAAGGGTGTTCTGAGGCAATCACTTATCTAATGTTTGAACTTAAATTAGGTCACTTACACAGTTACAAAAACATCAGAAGTTACATGGTGAAACCAGGATTGTGAAACATTTTGGATTCGAGTTCACTGTATCGTAACATGGCATCCCTGATACCAAAGAGTCCTTGTGACTTAAAAACATCACATAAGAACATCAGCTAGGAGGTTACATCATTATGTAATTCATAATAACTGTCATCACTGCCACAGGGCTCGTGTTAGATCAGGTTTTTTTTTACAGCACACTCACTGTGTTTATGCTTTCCACTCCAAAGAAACCCAGCAAACCACAATTTCATGGTGAAAAGACAGCGAGATGAGATATTTTTTGTCCAAAGACACTGTGTGGAAATGTACAATACAAGATATGTAAAGAGAACAGAGAGACCACTTTGTCTACAGGAGCTGCCAAAATCCATAGGGAAAGGAAATTCTTTATCTTTACAGAAAGATCTAAACTGAAACAAGAAGACTGACTGGTTTGTCTCTGGATCACAGTCAGGACTCTTTCATTCAACCACAGCTGTTAAGTGTACAGCTGAGCTCCTAACCACTTAAACATATCAACAATGAAAAGAATCAGAAAACCTCAAATCAGGCAACATGACTCACTAATGATCAAATGTGTGCAGAGTCAACCCAACTGCCCCCATGTTGCTAATATTAGCACTAAGTCTGTAAGCTGAGATCACGTGACACGACTGAGGGAGGAAAAAAACAAACAAACTGCATGATCATGGTGTACAAGGTGAGTTTACTTTCTAAGGGGACTTTTTGGACACGCAGCACAGGGTCTCGACCAGGAGTTAAACCAGCGACTGTTGCAACAACAGCCTCCATATATGGGGCTCAAAGTGACTGGTGCCCCAGGTGGGTTTTGTGACACAGAGGAGGGTGACATGTCTGAACACAGACTTTCACGAGTTACTGAGAAAATTTAATCATGTTTTTGCTCTCCAGTCACAGTACATTTCAAGTCAGAATGACAGCATGTAGTTAAATGTCAGCCTAATGTTCACAAGGACTGAAAAAAACCTCTCAAGACTTATTCATGATCATGTCAGCCCTAAATTTGGAGACTAAAAACACCTGTAATGATGAAATTATCTCAATTCATGAGTATGACTCCACTGTATTATTCTTAGACATTTTCAATCTCATTAAAAAAATGCCTGTGTGGGAAAATGATCGCTGAGTGAGAGAAGAGTCAAACTTAACCCTGGTAAAACTTTAGGGAACAAAAACAGCAGATAAGATAAAACTGCCAAAGCAAGTTTACCATGTTAGGGAGGGAAGTTACAACAGATAAAGCCCAACTTCTGCACACTGATAATAATCCTCTGCTGTTCTGAAGGGTTACAGGAAGACAGCAGGTGAGTTTAATTGACAGTAACGAGCTAATACTGTAAAGCTGGAGCCCGTCGCTCCACCTGATGGTGTCCTCTGAGGACAGCGGAGTGCAGCACGGATGGTAAAACTGCACAAATATCTCTGAATATGTAGATTAAGACTTCACAAGGATCTTTTTCCTAAATGTTCTGAATGCAGACGAGCAATTTCCACTCATCGATTATGTAGACAAGCGGTCAAATTTTAAAATAAAATGCAGCTTTGTTAAGTGCTAGCACAGTCCACCATTACACTTTTCAACAGAGCTGGTGCTTGTTCCAGGCTGGTACCTGACTTTGGCCTTTAACACTCACAGCTAGTGTTTCTAAAAATGAATAACCCCACTCATTAATTTTTTAAAATGCTTTTGTCCACTCCTGATTGTTTACAAAAAAAAGCAAGCAAGAAGTGTTTGCATCAGTGTTGAAACTAACACACCAGCAGCATAAAGTTGCATATATACTTGACGTCAATGGCTTTTTTTGTTGCAAGCTGTGACGTTTGAGATCCAAAAGCTCTGTTAACAGACAAACACAAAACCATGAAACTAGAGTTTTCCAAAATATTCACTTTGGGTTGAGTATTCAGACTTTTTTGTGATGAAAAACTGCAGCTTTGTGTAGGTGACAGGCCAGGTATTGAAATAACTGCAGTTTCTCAGATACCTGTCTATGGGTGGACTTGGCATTAACACTGATTCTTTATTTCCACGAACAACACATCAGCTGTACATGCTCAAAACTGGTGCTCAATCAATATCCAGTGGCAGTAGTGCTCACAAAGATGGTGGTGTAGGGGGTTGCCCTCCACATGGCCCAATTGTTTAAAAATGTGCTAAAGTGCCCTCCTGGATGATAAAGCACAATGGACTGTCCCCTTGGCGGGTTAAAACATGATAAACTGCTCTCTACAGGGTCAAAATCTTTTTTGTCTTTTTGTCCCTGCCCTTCAAAACGTTTGTGGACACCACAGTCCAGTGGTATGAAGTAATAAATGTTGACCTCCATCCAACAGGTCAAATGTGCACCCTGAGTGAGAGCACATTACTTGTAATCAAAACCTTCTCTACACCAACTGCGTCACACACTAAATTGCTATGTTCTCAGTGCAAGTGCATATGACAATGAACATGAAACTGAGTAATTGTTGGGTCCAAACTTTTTTTTTTTTGCAGGAAATTAGGAATATTTTTGACTTGAGCAGTCAGGACGTGATGTACACTTTCAGCTGAGTGACAAGTGTCAGTGATGTTACAGAGTGTATTAGAAATAGCGGAGATCCATACAGATTACTTGATCCTAACTAGCTGTCTTATAACAGTGACATGTAAAGAGAGACTCCATGGTGAGGGCTTGTTTGAGTAACAGTCAAATCACAGGGCTGAAAACAAACAGAAAAAAAATATACTCCGACAAATACTACAAGTGCTGGGAAAACCATTAGAAATCAGATACATGTTAAATCGCATCAACATGTAGGAAGAAGCTGTGTAAGGACATTAAAGAGGAGACTGATGGGATCCTGACAGATACACAGAAGATATCGATCATTAATGTACAGGTATGTTATTTAAAGCTCTTCACTACTTCTACAGGTTTAATAAAATCTGTTACCATGACTCTTTCATGGCGGGTTTGAACTTTTTGGCTGCAGTTTTATCGTTAAATCTGGGTAGAGTTGGCAGGTTTGAGGCAGTCAGGTCAGATGGTGTCAGGTGTTGCTCAATCCATGCAGGCTAGTTACCTCAGAGGCTAACGAGCAGCAGAGGACACCTGTACTTTACTGATTTACAGCCTCATAAAGTCCCGCTCATGTTTTCACACCGTGTTTATCACAATGACACCATCTTCAGAAACGTATCCA
>RPOG01003450.1:0-63162 GCA_008086565.1 Thalassoma bifasciatum
CTCTGCAATTATCCTTAAACAACCTTTTATTTCCACATTAACCCAGCAACTGCATTTACTGCTGACTCTAATCCGCGTTTTAAAAAAGTAAAAGGTTGCATTCAGGTTATATTTGCATAGTCATTTTCCATCATATTCAGTTAAAATAGCCCAATAAAACCACTACAGCAGCACCTGTGAGTTAAGTGTGAGTCAGCAGGGAGCAGAGAGTGCTCCAAAACAGGAGAGAAGAGGCCCCTGTGGGCAGAGGAGCGTGGGAGGACCGGAGTTTCCCTGTGCAAATGCTGCAGACCTGGGGGGGGACCTCCGCTGCAGCAGATTAGCCAATCAGGCGACGAGCTAAAAGAGGCAAAGTGTGCATGATGGACTTTTCTTCATCACAAAGATTTGATTCAGAGAGGTCATTAAACTCACCTGAAAAAGTTTCATGTCCAGCCGTGACAACCGCAGGCAGATGAATCTGAAAATGAGGTTCAGGTGTTTCATATTTCCTCTGACCCTGCAAACTTTGGACAATTCCTTTATTACTTTTTCTGAATTTTCAACTTAAAATCTTTCACCTCTTCACTTCTATCGAGAGGAAAATACAATAAAATGATACTCTTATCTGCTCTCTTTAATCATTTTCTGTAATGCATCATTCCCTCATAAACTGTTTCCTTTCTCCAATTACGAAAACATCAATGTAAGGTCTGACAAAAAGAATTGAATAGGGCAGTGGTTCCTAACCTTTTTTTTTTTTTTTTTTCAGGACCCCCTTTGTGCAGAAGGAATTATTTACAAAGCCCCCTTAATTGCACTTAATTAAATCCCTGAAATCAACAATCAATACAACAGAAGTTCAAGTTGATGTCCTCACACAGATATATCTAGTATTAAAGACGAAAACATATTAGAAAAAATGGAGTGATTCAAACAAAGTTTAGTTTTGCTTAATCTACTTAGCAAAATTAAGTTCACTTTATTTGGATTTTATTTAAAAAAAGAAAAAAGAAATGGTTCAGCCAAAAAGCAATCTTGCTACAACAACATGAATAAATAACGCAAAAAAAGTTGCCTTGATTTTTTTCAAGTCTATCAGAAATTTTTCATTAGTGTAACAAACGCCAATGTGTTAAATGTATACATGTATATGACACAGTAAATGCAGTTAATATAAACTCCTAAAAACTCTAGTTAATTTCAAAATATTCAGTTAATTTCCAGAAATGTCCATGGATAGTTTCCAACATTGAAAATTCCCAGAGTTCCCACTTGGACTGCTCCCTTTGGAAATTTTCCAGACATGTCCAACTCCGAAGAAATCCCAGGGTAGACCCAGACCCAGCTGAATTGATAATGTAATCCACCTGGTCCTTAGACGCCTTGGGACTTCCAAGAAGGATCTGGAAAGTGTTGCTGAGGAGAGATATATATCTGGGCTGATCTACTGGGAATGCTGCTGCATGTAATGACAGTTTCTTACCCTAAACTTGGTGCAGGAGTAGGTTTACTTTCATTCATTCACTCTTCTGTTTAAAATAGCGGCTGTTTCAGCTAATCAGCAAACAGCTCAGAGCGCAGTCACTTCAATGTAGCATGAAACATATTATGTCCTATTTGTCTCTATATTACTCTTTCTTAGTGGACCCTGTTCTAT
Source organism: Thalassoma bifasciatum (assembly GCA_008086565.1). Taxonomy (NCBI): domain Eukaryota; kingdom Metazoa; phylum Chordata; class Actinopteri; order Labriformes; family Labridae; genus Thalassoma; species Thalassoma bifasciatum. The sequence goes on from RPOG01003450.1 coordinate 1,640, forward strand.
AAGGTAGTCTGTTACAGCAGTTATGTTCATTTCATGAGCAGAGTTCCTCTTCATAAACCCTGTCTAAAACAGAAAATGTGGTTTAAATTACCCAGAGAAAATTGGGTTTGGACTTGAGATGAGAGTATTTTATGCAGGTCAGAATGTTTCCTAACTCCTTGTAATGATTTGCAGTGCTACCTGGAATCCTTTCTCAGTCTAATGTGGATTTGGAGCCTGATGTTTCTCCTTATGCTCTGTGTCAGGTAGAGGGATTCAAACAGCTGAAATACAGAGGACACATAAAGCACACACTGCCAGCATGTGTAAGCAGCATTATTGCCAGGAATAAAACAAAAAAACCCTTATGGAAAAGTCACAGAATTTGCTATGTTTATGTTTTCCAGTTTAAGAGCAGGACGTGCCACTTTGCCACCAGACCCATAGCACAAACCCTGTTTAGAGGCACAGTTACAAGACGCAATTATAATTAAAGGTAATTGTGTTCACATATATGACATTCAGCCTGATTGCACTTACGCTGTAATAGCTTTTTGTAGTTTTTTTGAGTTTTCCTAATTTGGACTCATTATCAATGAAACGTGACTAATTAAAAAAAAGAAAAAAGTGTTTACAGTCGTGTTAGTGGTTAATTTGGGCCACAAAATAAATCAGGATTTTCAATTTTAAAGTTGGTGAACATGCTAGTTTAAACAGGTTAAGTCTTCCATACTGACAAAAATTTTCTGGTAGATTTCCTTAAGAAAATTAGCAGCAGCTTTTTGTATAATTTACGTTGCTAAAGCAAGATTCCTTTTTGTCTAAACCACTTTTTTTCCTTTTCTAAAAATAAATTACAAGTGTAGTGAACTTAATATTGTCAAGTAGGTTAAGCAGAACTAAACTTTGTATGGATTACTTGATCTGTTGGTGTTTTTAATGACGTTTTGAGTAATATCAGCCTAATTGTGTCATTTACATGAAGCATAAGGGGTTACTGGTCTACACTGTTGGGCGTTGCCATGCAGCATAGGCAGCAGGTCTACTCCATGTAGCTGTAGCTTCACTATGGTAACAAGGTATGGTAAGGATTCGAGTTTCAGAAATACCAGATGAAACAGTAAAAGCTACAAAATTGTTTCTTGTTGGGTGGATGGACTCAAAACGGTTGCCTCACATTACTTAAATTATTCATGTTCTGAAAAAAATCCACACTGTCTTGTTTATTGAACAAATATTTTTGACCTCAATTATATATATATATATATATATATATATATATATATATATATCTTTTTTTTTTTCTCGAAACACCCACTTGAATTTTTATCGTTTAGTTTTAGGGATTTCATTAAGTGAAATCTACTTCTCCCCAGGTTTTTTTTTTTTTATCAGTGCAGTGTCCATCAATGAAGCGTGTAGTTATTTTATGTCTGTGCTTTGTGACTGTCACCTCTGCTGTCATCAGCAGAAAAAGACAACAGGTCAGTTAGTCCAGAGGCAGCTGTGGCTCAGTGGATAAGCCAGTCATCTCTCAATCACAGCTCCTGCAGTCACATACTGAAGTGTCCTTGGGAAAGACACAGAACACCAAATTGCTCCAGCTGTTGCATTTATCCAGGTGGGACCGTGTATGAAAGCAAGTCAGGCTGAAAAAGGTCGACCTGCACAGGAAGTCAGGCATGAGAATTTCATGTACCATCCTGCCAATTACAAAATACAACATCAGATATGGACTCCTGATCATTAAGCAAATGGTTTGGATCAAGAAATACTCTTTAGTCATCAAGGTATTAAGAAGTCCACATCCATGATCCATCCAACCAAAGGTGACTGTGCATTAAAACAATATTTCAATGGCATCTATCAGTAGGATATGATTTTCTGCCATTAAAAAACATTGTTTCATTTGAATGTTTAATGAGCTTGTGTATCTTGTGAGGTTGAGAATGCTGCTCATGTTATATATTATGAGAAAAGACAGGAAATGTGGAAAGAGCAGTTTAAGTAAATTCTGTGGGTAGATGATGAATATCAACAGTAATGTTATTTCAAACCCGTTTTTATGCTTGTTTCTACCCAGTCATACCCATGGATTCAGGACAAGGCAGTAATATATCTCAGTGTCCACAGGTGTGCAAGAAAATGAGATCCTCAAATTCTAATTCTCCCTTTTTACTCTACCCATCCTTTATTATTGTGTAATCAGCCGAGAGCTACCTTCTCTAAATCACCATGTAACTATCTGTGCAGAGGAGCAATTAGGCTGCCGAATTGAGCTGCAGACATGACTGCGGAGGAAAATGTTGAGGGGGAAACAAATGAAGGTGTAGGTATGGAGGGGGATGGGCCACCAGAAGTTGGCTGGTGTTTTTGAAAAGTTTCAACAAAGCGTGAAGAACCATCAGCAGTATATAGAAGAGAAAAAAAAATGCTGAGTTCACGTTCTTGCCTGGAAATCAATGAGAAAAGAGTCAGAGCGAAGCCAATACAATCTTGCTTCAAACTTGACAAATACGGCAACTTGGTCGGTGGCCAAACGCTTCGACATGAACCACAGTAGGTTCTCCTTAAGCTGTGCCAGTTTGGAGCAGAGTCTGGAGTCCAGATGATCAATATTCTGATAAACTTTGGATCAAATTCAGGGCTTCTGGTTATGCAACAGTAACTGATGTGGTAAAAGCTGCTGTGTTTCTCAGTCTCTGTTTGGTTCGACCTTGACACCAGAAAGCACTTTGTAGCACACATTACTCAACTCTTACCGACCATTTAACCTGTTTCATGTGTTCAATAATTAAGAACACTTTCCTTTCTCCCCTGTAACACGAACAGTCAACCTGGTCCTTTTTCACTTTGTGATTATTAAATGTGTCAAAAAAATGTGTGCATTTTTTTGCCCCCTTTTTTTGAGGATAATTAAACTTTTAAGATGTCTTAAGACAAGGAATGGGTATTGATAAGATTTTATCAATATTGATACCCTTATCGATTCGATTCTCTGTCGATTCTCTTATTGATTCCTAAAGAAGTCTTTTATAGGTTTTCTTTGTCAGCAACATTTTGTAATGTGTTGATAAATCTTAAATTGGTCACTGGATCTGGATATCTCAAGACATGAGTAAATAAAAAAATAAGTTAAAAAAAAAATCACACACGTCATAATGTGGTATTTGTTTCATGTTATTGACGGAATAAAGATCAGAAATGTAAAAAAAAGCACTTTTCAGCTTTTTGAGAGACAAAAATGATGAGCAGAATCGACAGGTGGGGATATGATAGTGCACACTCTTAGACAGTAGGTGGCAGTATGCACCTGAACGTTGTTTGTGATATTCCATGAAATGACCGAGGAAGAACTTTAAAACAACTTTTCTGTTTTCCTCCGGTTGGAAAACATCTGTCTGTTAGAATTCGGACATTTAGAGTTCTCAGTGTTGTTCTAAAAAGAGGAATCGTGACATGTTCCTGTGATGAAAGTTGAAATTCTGTTTTGAAACTGAAGTTATATCAATGTATGCTATCTGCTAGCACGTCAGTGGGATTTCCCATATCTTGCTAGCATTGAGCCAGCGCTATGTTAACAGTGTCGTTTTTGACACAATAGGAGATGTATAACACGTTAAATGTATTGAATATGAATCCTTTGTGGGACAGTAATGTACGTTTCTTAATGTAATGTACGATATTAATGGATTGAACTATTTCTTAACGATTCCGGTTCTCGATACCCATCCCTACTTAGGACTTTCCTATTTTTTATTGTTTTAGATTCTGAATCCCAAACTCACCAAGAAATAGGCAAAATAACACTAATGTCTAAATGACTGGCATTCACAAACCATTTGTCCTATCCAAAATTGAAAAAAAAAAAAAAAAACATGGTGTAATTGTCAGTTTTTCAAGTTTCCAATGGTACCTGAATGCATCATAAATGGACCACTCTTTCACAATTTGAATCCTGGTACTGCCATCTTGGAATATGTAATGATGTAATAGTAAAATCCATTGATGGAATAACCTGGTCATTTAGTATATTCAGGTAGTCAGCTGACCTTAGTCCTTGGGAACATAATGTTGCTGAACCTAGACCCGAGCAACTGCAGCAACCTCAGATCATAGCACTACCCCCACAGGCTTGTACAGTAGACACTAGGCATGATGGGTGCATCACTTCACCTACATCTCTTCTTACCCTGATGAGCCCAAGACAGTGGACAAGACATTTTCTATTCAAAAGAGCCTTATCACAAATGACACTTAATGACTGGGCGCTGATATAGCAGAAGTTCAGCACAGCAGATAGGCTGGCAACCTCTACATCTGATCTAACATGAAACAAAGACAGTGAGACAGAGGACAACATGTCACATGTTGCTGAAGGGAAACCTAGAGGGTCATATTGTGGCCCAGTGACCAAGCTGTTATATCTCTGCGCTTATGAAGGAGCTGGGGTTCATGAGCTCTTTAATGCAATCTTTCAACCACTGAGGCAGTCACTTATTTCAAAGCTGATGAGTTTAACTGCAAAGTATGTCAGTAATTATAGCAAAGCTTCACAAGAAGTGAACAACTTCCAGTGAATTGCTCCATTTTCCTCACATGTTCATCTCAGTCATTGCGCTTAAGTTAAGGACAGAGCAGAAGAGTTATGTCGCTGGTTTCATATCCCCTGTCCTTATGTGTTTCTCTATACAGCTGCTGTTTTATTTCATAAGTAATACTCGGTGATTAAGTCTCCGCGGATTCCAGCATGAAGCGACACCGCTGCTTTTTGGCAGCCGGGGAGAGAAAATGTAAACCACTCCAAAGTCAGAGCCTCCATCTCCAACATTATTCATCATTAAAGCAGAAAATATGTTGGAGTGATGAAACCATGATATAGATACAGATTTTTTCCTGTTAGAGCTGACTTCATCGCCTCGAGGTGCTTTGAAAAGATCAATATCAAAGCGGCAATTGTCCAACCTCTTTCAAAGCTGAAAAATGCTACTAATTGGCATCAGATTTAATATATTCCTCCTCTATGGTGACTTCAGAGGTGATGTAGCTTGTACATTTCTAACATCTCGTGTTGGCAGAGTTAATGATATTTGTGTTTTATTATGGAGGGAAATGAAGTGCGTGCCAGTAAAAACAGTTGTAGGAGTCTCTCTGGAGAAAACTAATGGGAGATTCGGGGGAATAAATTGAGTGTTTGCACATACGTCACAGTTGGGGTTCTTACCCAGATGTACGGCCATATCAGAGATACACAAATGTGGACACTGAATGAACAGAGACAGAAGTGCATGGTTAAGATAACATACCTGCGAATAAATGTTGAAAATGGCACAGAGCACACAAAACCATATCTAGAGGGTAAGAAGACAGAATGACATCATTCTAATTGGCTGGCATGGGTGAAAAACACTACGACCTAGGGGTCTGGCATGCTTAGAGCCACACTTTTTGCTGTATGTGCCTGGTTATATGTGTGGAGGAATGTGCTTTTAACCCTCCAGTTGTCTTCTAAAGTTATCTTGTGATAACTTTATTTTTTTGCATGGAGGTCCTCTACAATTACATGTGTAGTTCCTTGCTATGCTATTTGCATATAATATTAATTATGACCATTTTCATGTGTTTAATACATGAACTGTGTTTAATAAGAATTTATAGCATCTGTTGTCATTAAAAAAAATGAAATGGTTTTTAAAACAGTATCCTGCCTAAACTTCGACATTGACCTGTCTGTGATAATACATCAACATATGTACCCCTGATAACCTTACTGACGAAAAAGTCAAAATTTCAACTTTTTTTCCTGCGCACAAAAGATGTATAAGTATATGTAAATGAGGTCCATCATGCCATATCTTACAAAAGTAATTGTAAATTTATGTGAGTATGTTGGAAAACTATTTCACTTGAAAAGGAGAAACAACAAAATTTGGAGAATATTTTACACTTTGTATTTTATCAGCAGTCGGAACCATTGACTGTATATAGAATGGACAGCGTGTTTCCGCCTGTCACAGTTCTACGTTTTTGAAGCCAAAAAACCCCGTTTCTCTTGCCTCCATTGTGCAGCCAGAGTCTGCGCAGTAGAGAATTTCCGGTGGAGCCAAGTAAAAAAGAGAAATAAAAATATTTATTTCTTGTTCTTCAGAAAGTTTAGTCTCCTTTTGGCTCTCTTTCCCGAAGTTTCTTACATCCCCGGTAAAAACTACTCACGAACGGCAGCTGTCAACTATCGTAAAACAAAACTTATAACACAGTTTTTAATGTCCAAGAACTAATGAAAAAGTAACTTCTCAGAAAAAAAAAACAGCTGAACACCATGCAGCCAGATGACATCGTCATACTACCTTAGCGTAAAGATGAGAGAAACGTTTCTACGAGGTATCGTAATTTTTTTAAGTTTTCCCGGCTCATATCTGGAATACATGGGGAGGCGGGGCTTATGACCTATACTGCAGCCAGACACCAGGGGGCGGGGCATCTGCTGGAGGCTTCAGTTTGAGCCGAACGTCGTTACGTCCACTCATTATACAGTCAATGGTCGGAACAGACAGACAGGTGCAGAGTAAATCTGAAGCCATTACAAAGACAAAAACGAATGAAGAGGGTTATTTATTTTTGAAAATATCCAGCTACATGTGTACAAGACCTGAATCTCTTGTGTGAGAATGTTTCTTTATATGTTCAGTTTCACAGCTTCTTAAGTACAACTTCAAGCAGAAAATCCTGACAGAGTTTTCTTGTGAAACGGTCATCTATCTGCTGAGCTAAGCTAGCTGGGCCAAAAAGGTCAATGTAAGGTTTGGCTACTTCAGTATAATGTACAGAATCGACAAGGGAATCATTGAGCATAAGGGTTAAATATGTCAGTGGATTGAACTATTTCTCTAAATTTTCCAAATCTCTAAAGGACTACGTTACCCATACCTATCCCTAATATCAGTCCTTTCATTCACAAATTGCCCAATCAGAGGCACAAGTGACCTGATTGACAGGTGGGCACTCTGGAACTGTTAGTGAGGAGGTTCAAAGCCCGCCTCAACTCTAACTCTTTGCCTCACTCCCAGTTCGCCACTTGATCACAATAGGCTTCAAACCCACAATGAAGAAAAAGATACTTCTCAGAGAGAATGTCCATTTCTCAATCAGTCCAGAGGTGCATGTCAGTGCTCCCTAACTTCCACCAAATTCTCTCTGTCGTTCAAGGTTTTGGTGTCTTGTCAGTAAAGCCAAAAGCTAAAAACTCAAAGAAGAATCTTTAAACACACAAAAAAGAGATTTAAGAATTATTCATAATCCAAAATGATCACTTTGAAAGCTATAATTAGGACAGTTTTTTCACATTTTGTTTGCCAAAACAGCAAGACAATAGGACTAAAAAAACTTTTGTACTGTAATTAGAAAGTTTTAGAAATGAGTCAGAGGTTCCATGTGAAGTGTTCAGCTGCATTTAGCAGAACAGACTGAGTGGAGATGGTTTAATATATTCATGAGTATGTTTAAATCAGTGTTAAATTAACTGAATATAAATATTGTTTAGTTTTTAAGTCAGAATGATACTTTTTATTTCAAAATAGGAGCTGCTCCCCTTTCAAAGTCATCATATCACAGTAACCCAATCGATGGACAGAATGGACAAACTAATAACAAACAGGTTTTTGTAAACACATTCAAGGAGAACTAAAATGAAAGTATGGATGATAAAAAAATTCTGCTTGTGTTGTGGGTGATGGAGCCAAATTAATGAAAACTTGAAAACTTCCCCCTCCATCCATCGGGCTTTCAGGTGTACAGCCACTCACAGTTTCCTCTCCCCCATTAGACTGGAGACTTGAAATGTCCTCTTCCACAGCTGAATCTATTTTCATGAAGCGTGTTGAGGGAATATGTATTGTGATGCAGAAGCAGGCTGGAGAAAACAATACAGCCAATTGTCTTCCTCTGGCTCGTCCCATGTGATCCCATTCATTCCTCAGCCCAGACTTATCACAGCTCTCTGCTGCTGGTGGCCCCTGGGCCTGGAACCGCTGGAGCCTACAGGCCTGCAGCCTTTAATGCACCTGTTCCCTCTTCTAGCCCCAAAAGACCAGAGTCCTCCATTTGTCATTGGTAAACATGCAGAAGAGCTGGTGTGTGCTTTACAACCAAGACAGGGAGCTGGTTGAGAAAACAAAGAAGACAGAAAAATCAGCATATTTCCCAGAGAGGAGGTTGTTTGTACAAAACCTGGAACACCTTTTCTCAAGCACAATGTGGGTTTAAAGCTATTGGGAATACGGCATAAAATGGAATTAATATATTGATGGTATTTAAATCAAGAGTCTCATTACACATACATAAACAGCTGTATGAATCTAAACCGTTAAAATGAAGAAAAAAAAAAGAATTAAGATCAAAAAAGCTCTAATGATGTTTAGACTATGTCTCTGAACATTTTGGGCAGGTCTTGTCATTCTGTCATCAACATCTGTGTTGTTCCACACTTGGCAATCAGCTGCGCCCTTGATGCCTTGATGCAGCCTGAGAAGCATTTTTGACAATTCATTTAAATGTGCACTAACTGAAAATGACAATGTTTTATCCTACCAAAGGGGTTACTGTTTTTTTTTTTTTTTTCAGGCTTTATCCTTTTCCTCTGGTGCCCCTGTAACAGCTTTACATGATTCACATCAAAAAATAAAACCTATACTTTTTACACTGGTGATTTTGAAAAACCCTCATGTCTGTCTGAAACTCCTGGTTGCAGCCGCTGTCTCTTAAAAACTCTTCCTGTTGCTTCGTGCCACTCAGGTGGCAGCTTGTTGTAGCAGCTCATCGTAGCAGCTCCCCCTTCCTTGTACTTTTTCCCTACATTTTTCTGCCTCTCTTTTCAGTTTTCTTTGTGAGCAGACAGGATGAAAGAGAGCAGGACTGAACAGAGTGGTGTAGAAGACCAACTCAGTCCTGAGCTGCCCTCTGGACCCTCTGGACTCTGTGGACCCTGTGGAGGTGGAGGATGACAGGCCAAGCTATTGTCTCTGATAGACAACATGTCCCACTCCTTCCAGAAGACTTTTACCTTTATGTTATCAGCCTGGGCACATTTTATACTTGTGTATCGGCTCTTTACATGCTGCAAAAGAGTCGTGTACATATTATTTGTAGGTTACACTTGTGTTGTTCTATTTGATGTATTGTTATTGTAATGTTTGCACTACACGTTATTGTTTGCTGTTGTAACCATAGGCGTCAGTTTAGGGGGGGACGGGTGGGACGTGCCCCCCCCACTTTTTGCCAGACGTCAGTTTGCCCCCCTCATGTGTAACCCTTAATACACACTCAAAACATGCGTGCCACTAAACGTCAGCGCTGCGCACTCATACCAGCTTCCACTGCAGCCACATATTCACACAGCCTGCGCTGTGGTCTGTCTGTTTCTAAAAGTTTTTAACAAAGACAAAGTCGCTGGGGTTTGGTAAAGTTTCCGGATCAGTTCAGAACAAGAGAATGTCAGACTTTGATCTGGTGGATGTTTATACTTTAAGATCACTGATTCGTCCATTTCACTGTCAGGGATCATCCAATCATCATGCAGAAGCCGAGTGTCAGGCCCCGCCCACTGCCCCATAGACCCCCATAGAAGCTGAGCTTCCGATGGGCAGGACAGAGCTCAGTATTTATCCAATGACCGTCCAGTTTGCGCAGTGGAACCACCCACTTCGTGCTTCCCAATTGAATTCTGTAGATGCTCAGCGTCCGAAAGCTCTGGAGCTGCGGGGATGAGTGAGAAGGAAGTCGTGTCTGTTTCCTGTGATAAATTGCTAATTCTGAGCTAAAGATGAAAGCGTTCTTGCGCTCAAATAGTCAGTGAAATGTACACACAGCGGCACATAGTTCACCACTTTATTTTTCCATTTTAGGGGAAGCTGAGCTTCCTTTGCAGTCTCAGAGTAATCACTACTGGACTGTTTACAGCCTGTTTACTGATGACATAGGGGCGCAAAGCGAGTCTCCTTCAACTCCAAAGAACTGTTAAAAACCCTTGTTTAGAAATCCAACGCTGTCTGAAGCATTTTTGAACAGAAAATTATCAGGACAAGAACATAACAACCTGAAATTAAAAAGATACCTACTCAGACCAGATTCATATAATCAGAGGAACTGTGGTCGCTTTGCACAGGGATTAAAAACACATCTCCTTCTCATTTATAATGAACTATCAGAGGTCCCAGGTGAAGCTAATCCACTGCAAATAGAGGGGAGATGCATTTTAATATAACCTTACTTTAAGTAGTCGTCATCATCCCCAGCACCTCTCAAAAATCATTTTGCAAATAGTTATTGCCCCCCCTACTTTTCAAAACAAACTGACGCCCTTGGTTGTAACTGTTAATTTCCTTGTTTGGGGATAAGCAAAGGAGCTTCTTTTTTTCTCATTTACAAACCCTCTTCTCTCTGATTGGTCAGCCCATTTGAGGCTTATTAGCTCCACTAATGGGCAACCTTGATTAGAATCCTTCATACCAACTTAATATTAAAAAGATTTACAAGTTAGTATGGTTGTTTCTGTTGGTAACTGGTCACACTTTCTTCAGAGAGACTGAAAGAAGTGACTCTCATGCAGAAGGCAGAAACAAGTGATGTTAATGAATCGACCCGACACATCATCATCATTAATCGGTTGACCACTGCTGTGTCCCGTCCCCCTCATGGAATCCAAGCCAATGCATTCTTAAAACAATTTTTAAACACCCATGCTCAATGGGGATGTTGATGAATGGCCTGTCTCATGCTTTCGGACAGGGACAGGGAGAAGAGGGGGAAGGTGGCGGATGAGGTGTGAGAGAGCAAAAGAGAAATCCTGATGAAATTACAGCATGGATTGATTGATCTCAGTGGATGCATGTTGCAAAGGAGGAATGCCGGTAAAACTGATGCATCTAGATTAGTGTCAGAGGAGCCGCTGAAGGACAATGAAAGCCATCACCAGGAGACGTGACCTTCTCAGCATATGAAGCCCCCAGCAAGGCAGCCCGCACCGCATGGCAGTAAACCAAGAGCTGGAGGAAATTTTGTCACTGCCAGAAGGAGAAAGAAAAAAAAAAGACAATATGAGGCTGGGATGAAATTGCAGATGTTTCAATTCATATTCATTAGCATGGCTTTCCATTACGGAGAGAAAATGAATGGTTACAAGACAACTGGTGACTCAAGAAGTGGAAGTAGCGCAGGCGGCACAGATCTCTTGTGGTGCTCACCAGGAGACTTTGCATTCATAGTCATGTTAAATTTTTTATGAGCTGGCACAGTGGACTTTACAGTTAAAGGCCACTGGGCAATAAATGTCCAAAAAAGCTACTGTCCTGCTCAGAAAGTAGGGAATATATCAGAGGGTGTATGGTACAGTGTTGCCAGTCTAATGACTCCATCTTTGTAAGGAATCAAACGTGCAGCTGTTTTCCTCTGACCTAAGGGTCAGGATGGTGAGCTGAATTTATTTCTATGTCATTAGCAAAATCTCTATTAAAGGGAACCAGGCAGGTTACTTCGTTTTTTGAAAAATAAACATTATGAGGGTCATTAAGCTGACTTGAAACTGCACTGAGAAATTTCAGGTGTGTGTAAATGCCACCTCTATGAGTAGTGATACATATTTACGATGGGAAGTTCAGCTCTTTTCAGTGAGCCAGTTCTTTTGGCACAACTCTCAAAGAAGAGCCGGTTCTATTAGCCCCCAAAAGCATTTGTATCCTTATATTTCAGTTTAAACTGGCAAATATGAATGATTTGTGTATTGATAAAACAATTTGCATTCACTGTATTTATATGAAGCCTCATAATTGCCCCATTTTGTGCATTTGCTCTGTTACAAAAGCAGATATTGCAATTCGTCTGGTTGATACTCAGCAAATTTTCTGTCTGACCCAGGTTAAATTTGCTTGGCTCATTGGAGTTATAAGGTATTAAAGCTTGTATTTTTTTTTTTTATTTACCGTGTTTAAATGTTTCTTTCAAGTTTTGAACTCCCAGCTAATGATGTTAGCAAGCTAAAGAGAAATGTAAGAGAGGAATTGTCTCTGCTAAAATTAACCTTTAGGCGGTAAGTTATTCCAATTAGCCAATCAATATGTGGTTTTAACTGATCAATTACTTACAACTTAGTGAATGGAGCTGATATGGAGTCGTTCTGGTTAGTTTGCCAGCAGTATAGCTTTAAAGAACATCAAATGTTAACAGTAGCACTTTATCAGATATCAGGTTTATTTGAATTGAAGGTCTCATGCACAGCAATGCACTGTTGTTTCAGCATTTCAGTTTCCTGGTCCAAGTGTGTCAGGAGAGATTGTTTTTTGCTGCTAATGTGAATAAGCAGAGAAATGACTCTGTTCACTGATCTGAGCACTGAACTTGTGGTTTGTGAGGAGGTTTTGTCTCCACCAGAGCTGAAGCCATGGGAGGCGACTGAACAATGTGCCGATTTGTCTCTGATGTCAGATAGCAACAGCGGGAGCAGATGAATCAGTGAGACTGTTTTGTTTCTTCTCACTGTGAAACTAAATATTAAAGAAAAGTCTGGCAATTTTTCAAATCTGTCTCAAAATAGAAACCCGGGGAAGAAGAATTCAGAAAAACAGACTTTTTTAGGGAATCTTTCTTCAGGTTATTTTTCTATTTCAGCCTGTGGAGGCCTCAAATCAGCTTCAGATAACCTTTGGGATGTGGTTCTGTAGAAAGATATTAGCTGCAGTAGCTTCAGTTGAACCCAGGACTGTCAGGTCTTTTAACAACCAGAACAAACAGAAAGATTAGTGTGCACCGTAGAGTTTATAATAGTGAATATCTTTTGTTATTCGTCATTTAAAAAACAAGTATAAACAGCGTCTTATGGAATACATATATTTTATTTCGGAATTTGCATTTGAATTTTGCATACAGGTAGAAATAAATCTTTGCCACTGCAGCCCCATCCCTTTGGGTCTCTTTTTCTCACAAGGTCTACTCAATTCCTATCTTTTTTGAAATAAAAGCATACAAGGTGCAACTTTAATTCTCTTCACCTCTGATTTTAGGGATTAAAAAAGCAAACAAAAACATTTGAAGTTTATTGTTCATTATTAAGCAAAGTAAACTTGAACCTTATTCAGGCAACAATAACAAACCTGAGCCATGATTTAAATTCAATCCAAGATCTGTTTGACCCTCATAAAAGCTTCAGACATCTGGTTCTGGATCCTCTCAACCGTCACACAGAAAAACAAACAAAATGTTGTGTTCATATACATAACATTCAAACTGGGCGCCTCCTCTGTGACTCAGCACCAGCAGCCGCACACACCCCCTGCCTCAAACCGTAGCTACGTGAACACGCTCACCAGCCCAGCGAGCACCTGCAGCATCGCATTTCTACGTGAAAGAGACTCAAAAGCTGTACACATAACTTCATGCAGGTAAATGAAGTTTGCTGCAAATATCTCAACATTGTTGGCAAAACAGTGGCAGATCATGTTGCCTTTGAATGCATGTTATGCATACCCCTTCAAATTAAGTGTCACCAAATCCTGCAGACCCTACCTTTAACTCTGTACAGCCTGATCCCATAAAAAGAATTAGCCAGAACCTTTTATTATTATTATTATTATTATTATTATTATTATTATTATAATTATTATTCCCTTCTAACAACATTACAATTCAACAACATCATATTGCTTCATCATTTTGTTTATGATAAATTTTCTGTCACAAATGATAACTTTGACAGTTTTGGCACTATTTGATAAAGATTCTTGGGGGGGGAAAGCAAGCTTTCAACACAACTTCAACTTTTCTTTTGCAATTTTTAAATCAGTTTTTTGAGGAAATTTTCATGTTGATGAGATAGAGGGCTTTGAAATTCATGTATCTAATGCAATATATACAGTTTTAAAGGATTAACAGAATCACATTTGATAAAGACTAAAAGAAAAACAAGTTGACATAAGTCAGCTCTGTTTACAGAACTGAACTGTTCTAAATGTGTAATATTCTTCAGATAAAACATAATGGGTTGCAACAGCGTAAACCTAAAGCACACTTTCCTCAGCCAAAAAATATAATTACTAAAAATGCTGGTAAAATGGTTGATTTCTATGTCTGAAACACTGTTGATATATGTCACACTTTTGTGGGTCAAGCACAGTCTGTGATCATATTCTCTTAGAGAGGTTAGACATGAGGAGCAGCTGCAGAGGGATTTGTGGGTCTGAAGGTAAACAACAAAAACTTGTCAGATTGTGATGTCAAGCATCTTTGCAGCAGAAACCTTATTCCATAGGCCCAGCATTGCAGCTGTAAAGTGTGCAGACACAATGTAATGCTGCTTTCTCTTTATTCCTCTCTAAATCTCAACCAGTGTGTTCCCAGCAGGCGCTCCTCTGTCCCCTGTCTAATGCATAAAATCAAATATGCCTGCAAAGGAAATTGGCTTGGCAATAAGAGAAGCATGTTATTAAAATGATATTGCCTTATAGGCTTTATAAAATGGTGTGTGTTGTTCAAAGATATGTCTGTGAAATGCTGGCTGTGTTTTAAAGCTGCATTGTGAATAAACATGTATTCAAATTATTGGTTACCAGTTCTACCACGGGAAATATGTGATATCTAATATTTTTGTTAAAAAACACTTATTTTTTATTCCATGTTATTTCATAATAGCAATATTAATCACAAATGCCATGTTTAAAAGGTTTGGGACTCCCATTTGACTGGCTGATTTGGCTGTCTACAGCTGTGTTTCCATTACACTTTTATGCAAGATGAAGCAATATTTCTGAAGTTTCAAGAAAGTACAATTGCACCCTACATGTGTTTCTAGTATGTCTGGAATCTCGCAAAACTTAAGTAAAATCTTGTCCTGTGAGATTCAACTTGCAAAATGATGAAGAAGGACTTTAACTGGCAGTAACCATGGATACTGCAAACATCTCAGGAACCAAAAATGTCATTTTTATTGATGTTGGTGTCGCTGATGTTGTCAGCAAGTTAAGGCAGAGAGGGTTTAAATATGAACCACAGAGCCAGTGTATGTGTCAGTAGTCAAGTACTAGGACTTATGGGAGAGGATCCTGGCTGAGGAGTTCACAGGGGTGTCCGTTCTTCACATCTGGTGACGTGTTTTTGTGATAAAGGGAACAGGGAACATTAAAGCACTTCATCTTTGTTCCTGGGGTAGAATGAACCAGAAGGTTTCAGATGTAGTTTTTAGTGGACATTGAGCACTCAATATTGAATGTTGTGGAATATTTAACAATGTTTTTGAATTAGATGCATGGTGATTCGTTTCTGGCTGTATATAAAACAGAACAATCATAAAAAAAAAAGCCTGCTCTGTCTTATTAACAGCACTTCTTTGTGCACTAGATGGTGGCACCTGTGGTTATTCAACTTGTCGCACTTCATCACACTTGTGAAGGTTTCATCCACCATTTTTGTTTTTAAAAAGTAAAAAAAATAAATCTGCCAGTGAGGTACTTCAAGGTAATACAAGAAAATAAACAAGTACATTTCCTTTTTTGGTCAATGGACCCGAATGTTATTGTTCCATTGACCTCTGCTTGATCAGGTGCTCAGTGGGGAAATTTACAAACTTACATCAGTGAACTAGAATGTGTATAGCGAAAATACTAAAATAAAGGTTCATCAAATAGAGCAATAATTAAGTATACATAGATAAAACATGTGTACAAGACTAATCAACTACAATATATAGGTTAAGAGCAAATGTAAAACTCTGAAAGACGTGAGACATGTTGTACATCAGAGATGCCAGCCCAGCCACCACCTCCAGGGTCCAGAGAGTCCAGAGGGCAGCCTGGGACTGAGATGGACTTCTTCATCAGTCTGTTCAGTCTTGCTCTCCTTTGTCCTGTGCGCCTGCTGAAGGGAAATCCTTCCAATGATGCATGGAGGGACAGGTCGATGTTGCCTCTTCGTAGCTAGCACAGCAATACCAACACGTCATCCTCGCCTCCTTCTACTCAACTTACTGGGAACATCGGTCAACACTGATAAGTTGCGGGCTGCGAACAGCTGATCTTGAGTGTAAACAATGCACGAAGGATCACTGCACGCACAGGAACAAAAAAACAAAAGCACAGCTGCAAAATGAACCAGTTTGGTATCGATGGCCAACAGATGACCCATAAAAAGTGATCATAGACTCTAAAAGTGAAGAGAATTAACAGGAAAAGAAAAAAAAATGGACGAGAAAAAGAGCTGCTGCAACTAGCAGAACAGGAATGGAAAAAATATTTAATCTTGAGTTTCACAAACATCATGCCACAGTGAATCAGTGTGTTCAATATAAAAGCCAACAGTCATTTCCAGGATTTCCCAGCCACTGTGATTCTTTCCATAGCCTCTTTAAATGAAACTCCTAATTTAAAAACATCAGAGCCAACTGTTTTTGTCTTCTTCTTCTTTTGATAACCTTAAATCATTATGAAAAACTACTTTGGTGATTCACAGTATTTTTCCTATTACAGCCAAGGACAATTTTCTGAGACATCAGATTTGTATCCGGCCTGAACAAGCCCTGCTAGCTAGCTCTTGAGATGTAATATTCATTAGTGCATTAGTTTGACTGCCGTGAAAGCCTCTGAAGCCCTGTGGATCTGTGTGCTTACGAGGAAATAGTGATTAGTGAGACGGGCCGACAACATGCTGATTCTGTGCTTTGTAAAGGCTTTTCATAGCCTCGTAGTGAAATTCACGGCCACTCCCCGCTCTTCACTGCAGCCCTGCTGCCAGTGGGCCTCACAGAGTCTGAACAGCCAATTAGTTTCAGTGGAAGTGGTTGATAAAAGCCACAAATACAGCATGACTAATTAAAAGTTGTGGTATTATACTGCACGGTATGTGTGGCATTGAATCATGTCTTGTAATTTGTTAAGTATCTCTTTTGGTGAGCATTAGCAGTCATCCAATTTTATATAAGCAAGAGAATATTATCAGGAATCTCTGTGAAGCACACTGCATTTGAATGTCTCCCTCTTCTGCTCCTTTCATCCACTGTATCTCATGAACTCTGAAAAAACTTCAGGGGTTTGGACAACCCTCAGCTTACAATCAAAGGAGGCTTTCAGAGAAAGCCCATGTGACAAAAGATAAGGACCACGGTCGACCCAGCCTCCCTCTAATTCTTCGGTCTTACCTATCCGCTCTGTTTGAAGCAGCGTATTTGACGTACACCTGATAATCCTTCATTCAACATTAGCCGATGTTTTTTTTAAGAGTGCTCTCTCCGCCCTCTTCTCGATTTCCTTGAACATTTCTTTGCTCATTTTCGCTGAGATCCCAGGGCTGATGTCTGCCAAAGATAAAGCCTGATCCGCAGTAATTACACAGGGTAAGGGAATTGGATCTGTCTCAGGCTTTCAACTGTGATTTCTGCCTCGCTTCGTGCCCGCATGCTACGCATTTTCTGGTGACTGTCATTACAGGGCCTGATTCAGATCCTTTCTTCGCAATAGCAATAGCAATCTGCATTTATGACACAGTCATAACAAGTAAGTCTTAGCTGCTCTCCTCCAAAGCAACACTGTCATCAACCTTGACCTTTTGTGCCCTCTGCCTTTCATCAATATAACTTCCCGTCTCCCACTCCAACGTTAAAATCAAGCTCTGATGTTCAGCTGACATAAGACGGATGAACTGTGGATGTCTGTTCAAAAGAAAATAGACTCATTTGTAATCATGTACTCAGACAATAGAGGCAGACTAGTGCTTCACAAATCAGAAAGTGTATTAATCTCTCAGGCTGCAAAATACAGTTGTATGGACACAGATGTATTTGATTTGTGCTCTCACATGCTGAAAGTACATCTCTGAAATGCAGAAATGAAAGGCATTGGATGCAAACTATATGTACTGATGTATGATGGCCAAAAGTGACCACATGACCACACATATTTCATGTTTTTGTATGTTTTGATTTATATGACCATGCATTGGATAAATAAATCCACTGATGAAATGAGTCTAATATTTCTTTAAATAAATCAATGGTTAATTGCTCTAAAATGCACTTAAAACAAGAATATGACTGATTTATAAAAACTGTGTCATTTTCAATGCCCAGTGGGAGGGGCTAAACCTTTTTAAAAGGGTCATTTTAGGTTCTAATGGCAGTTGAGCCTGGTTACATAGCATGTAGCAACTCTGTGTTTTTGACTATTGCATGTTGCTCAGACTCATTCCCATTTTTTTTTTTGCAAAGGAATTATTTATACAGTTTTTGTTTTCACTTTTGTCAATAGTTGTGGCCCTGTTGAGACTGCAACTCAGTTAAAACAAAACACCAAACTTATTTTTTCCACTACCCTTGTGTTTTTCCACATCATTTAAAATTAGGAAGGGAATCCCATGACGTCTTGGTATTATTTTTGTGATTTTATTAATCTATTACATTATTCTCTTGACAAGCCTTACCTTACCTGACTAACCTAACCTAACCTAGCCTAAACCAACCTAGCCTCACCTAAGCTAAGCTAAGCTAACCTGAACTCACCTACCCTAAACTAGCTTTACCCAACTTAGCCTCACTTAACCTAACCTAGCATAACCTAACCTAACACAACCTAACACAACCCAATCTAACCTTACCTGACCTAACCTAGCCAAGTTTAATCCAACCTTTAATCTGCCAGTCTATTTCACTTATACACACCCTATACACACACTGATGGCAGAGACTGCTATGGTGGGGGAATGTCATCCATCTTCCTTTAAGACACGGTGCATTTGACATCAGGAGCTGGGACCACATCATTTGTCGGGAATATTGACCTAAAGTTTCTTTCCTGCTCCACTTCTGCTACTATGGTTGTTGGACTGTATCCATTAAGATATATATATATATATATATATATATATATATATATATATATATATATATATATATATATATATATATACATATATATATACAGTCGTCCTCAAAAATATTCATACCCTTGCTAATTCTTCAGATTTTTTCATTTAATGATGAAATGAATGCATATTTTCAAATTTGTGTATCAGTTACATGTGACCAACAATTGAAAGAAGGACAACAATACAAAATTCAAAAAAATATTTTTGTCTGGGGTATTTTATTGATGGAGTCCTAAAAAGTGCCATGTTAAAAAACTATTCATACCCCTGACAATACTTCCACAAAAATGTGCAAAGTATGGTCAATTTTGTCCAGAAGTTATTCAAGATGCCACAATGGAATAAATACCTTTATTTAACATTGTTGGCCAAATGTTAAAGTAAAAAAAACATCTTTCCAGAAGAGTATAAATAGGGCAAAAGTGTTGAGATCATTCTTGATTTCTGGTCATCATGGTGAAGAAGAAAGAGCTCAGCGAGGACCTACGTCAGCGTCTTGTTCAAACCCACAGTGAAGGAAAGGGTTACAAGGCCATTTCCAAGCAGTATGGTGTCCCTGTTTCAACCGTCCAGAGCATCATCAACAAGCACAAGAGGTTCAACACTGTTAAAAACCTCAGTGGGCGTGGTCGGAAGCGTAAGGTGACCCCCAAACTTGCAAGGAAAATCTGCCGAGAGGTCAACACCAACCCACAGACCACGACCAAGGCCCTAATGGAAACGCTTGACCAGGCAGGGACAAAGGTGTCGCCAAGGAAGAGTGGACCAACATCCCACAGGAGACATGCAGGAAGCTTGTGGACACATACAAGAAATGTCTAGAAGCAGTTAAAAAGAATAAAGGCTATGCCATCGACTACTAAATAAAGACAATGAACAAGGGTATGATTAATTTTGAACAAGGCAAATCCATCTATGAAATACCCCAGAATTAATTTTTTTTTTTAAATTTTTATTGTGGTCATTCTTTCAATTGTTGGTCACATATAAGTGATACACAGTTTTGAAAACATGCATTCATTTCATCACTAAATGAAAAAATCTGAAGAATTAGCAAGGGTATGAATAATTTTGAGGACGACTGTATATGTTGTTCAGCCAGCAAAATTAGCATTCTCACTGAGGCTAACATTTTAGTTACACTGTGTACCAATAATGGGAGCTGACAGGTTTACCTTACGTCATGATTTATGGTGCCAACAAGCAGACAAAAATTGATTTGACAAGCTTTTGTTTACTGGTGTGAACCAGTCAGAATCAAAAATCTTAAACAGCCAGGAGATGAGAAAGGTAACAACAATGAGTAAATTAGTTGTAGGAACATTTTGCAGTTGTTTGAATATGAAATCAGCTGGCATTGCGTCTCTTATTTAGCAGCTGTTTTAAGTTGGCTTCATTTCTTGCACACATGGTCTGATGAGTGAATCATGCTTGTAAGAAAATAGTTTGACAGCAAAAAAGAGAAAGAAGCTGCATATTTATTGGACAAAAAAAAAACTGTTGAATGAAACGCATGCACAGTATCTTCTTTGATCAATTTCTTTCAGCTAAAAGTTTCTTGGTCCAATATATTGAAAAATAAATCATGTGTCTATTGAAAAAAGATCCCAACCCAACTGCTGCTCTTCATCATAAAAGCCATAAGAGCAAACACACTGCAGCGAGTCGAAGCATCCCAAAAACAAGCCTTATTTACACCACGACGAGTCTCCAGAGGAGACGAGCCTCTGAGATATCACTTGACATTCACTGCAGTGCTGGAATCCAGAGTCATTATAATTGGAGAGGCAGGAGAAAGTTTGTCAGAAAGCACGCTCTTGAGGGAGGGACTCGTACCCATTGTGTCAATCTCTTGCCAAAGTGATGCAGGTACAAATTTGTCTTTTTATCCAAAGGTGTATTTATACATGAATTAAACATTAATCCCTCTTCCCTCCACCACAATGAGATCGACAATGAGCCGCACAATAAGTGACATGTCACTCTGTAATTGGTATCTTGGTTATCATTTATACAGTTGGATTCTTTCAGTGTATGTAAATGGATTGTTAAACTAAGTGTTTGGACAGACGCTCATTCTTTTCCTTGTAATTTCACAGTGTCTTGAAGACAGATGGTCTAACTCTTATAATCCATTATTGTCAATATGCAGTGGAAGTTATTCACATTAAATTTACTGTTTCCCATTAAAAAGCAGCAATTTCTTTATCATTTCTTTGTCAGCCAACATGGAAGGGTCTCAGATGAGTTTTCTCACATTTACTTTGTTTCTGCTTTTACAGAAGACACGATGGACCCTTCGCGAAGTAAGTCAGCCTTGAACAGAGTGACTATGAAAGACTTTGAGTGAGCACAGGAGTGAAGGAAAAGAAAGGAAACATTGACTCTAATCTGCTCAGTGGACTTGCTGTGATGTGGATGTTGATTAAAGCGTTGCCAGATGACCCGGGGTTTTTGCTGGGTGACCAGCACAGCCCTGCAGCTGTTGCTTTTATGCTAAACCCCTCCATGGAGACGCTCTTGATGGTGGGATTAGCAAACAGGTCTCTACCCCTGTTCGTTCCTCTCACCTCAGCTGTGTTTCAGGACAATCTCGACAGTTTCAGACTTCAGATCTCTCCTTTAAACATCATTAGGGACTACTCAGTGAAACAACCTAATCGCTAGGAATGTGGGCACTTGCCAATGGAGGGGCTGTGCACACAAGTCTTTTGTGCAGCAGCCAGGAAATGTTTAAACATCTAAAACATGCAGTCTCTTTGGGTGTTTGGTAGCAGACGAGGTGGAAAAGTTTGGCTGTTTTCGTATTCATAATACAAATGAGAAAGCTCTGAGAACAAGAAGACACAGAGGAGAGTACACTGATAAAAAATTTCCGGTAGATCTACTTACGGAAAGTACGGCAACGTTTTATACATGTTGCTGGAGCAAGATTGCTTTTTGTCTAAACGACTTTATTTTTACATGAAAAAAAAAATCAAAGCAAAGTGAACTTAATTTTGTCAAGTAGATTACGCAAAACTGAACTTTGTATGATTACTTAATCTCTTGATGTTTCTAATAAAGTTTTGAGTGATATCAGATTAATTACATCATTCACATGAAGCATGGGCGGTCTACACTGTTGGGCGTAGCCTATCTACGCCATGGAGCACAGACAGCAGGTCTACTCCATGTAGCATAGGCAACAGCTCATCACTAAAGTGCAGGCAACCAATCAACACCATAGAGCAATCAAAGCTGGTCCACACTGTTTCGTGTAGGCAGCCAGTCCACACCAGCATAAACAGCTTGTGCCACTCATGTGACTCATCCATGTACAGCAGGCTCTAATGTTCAATGCGTGCCCTCCTCACTCATAGCAACAAGGTCCAGCAAGGAATAAAGTTTGGTGTGCGGTTCCAGAAATACAAATTGAAACAGTAAAGATAATAAAATAACCTCTTGTTGTGTGGATGAACTCAAAAAGATTGCCTCACATTAATTAAATGACCATGTTTTGAAAAAAAAAATCACACTGTATTGTAATCTAAACAAATATTTTTTACTTCAATACTGGATATATTTGTGTGAAGACACTATCCAATTAAGTTAAATTTACTTCTCCCCTGATTTTTTTTTTCTTCTGTGCAACAGATTGTGATCGTGTGATTGCGAACAATGACTTTGTGTTTGACTTTGCTGGTTTCTTGCAGCGTAAGGAACCGATATTTGGACGAGTAGACAGAGAAGTTGGCGAGACTAAGTTATTGAAGCTAAATGCTTTTCATCTGTGGCTGGTTGATTAGTTAGTGAATGGAGTGAACTGACTGTCCCCTTGACCATGGACAGATTCTGTTCATAGTCAAATCAGATTTAAGCTATATATGTTATATAGAGTATATTTTCCATTTTACAAACAAAACTTCTGCTTTTAATCAGCATAAAAGTAAGATATGATTTAGTAATCCTCAAGAAGAATGACAGTGTAGTCAATCTGTCAATAGGCAAGATGCACCTCGAGTAAGTAGAACTTTTGTGCAATAATCATTGACCCTCTTGTTCTGGCCAGAGAGTAAACTGGCATCTCTCCAACTACTCCTAACTGGCTGTAGTTGGTGTTGAACCAGCAACCCTCTAGTACCCAGGCTGGGTACAAACTGACAACAAAGCAACTGAAGTGATATAAGGCTGAACACAATCAGCAACAGATCAAAGCAACAACAAAACTTTGATAATCCCAAGCAAGGTCCCAATTTGTCCACAAGAAGTGCCGTGTCAACAAAAATTAGTTTCAGACAAATATCAAACAATGCTAATGATACATTGTTCATATTTCAGAAACATATTATATGTTAACAAACTAGAGGTGAATAATTATAAATCAAAAATAAGATCCTTAGGACCAAATCACACCAGGGGTCCATTTTACGAAGCTAGTTAAGCGAAAACTCTGAGTCTATTAACCCTGAAATGAGGGAAACTCTGAATTTTCCGTTTCACAAATCGAGGTAACTCACACAGAGAAAGAGGGGAAACTCCAGCCTGTTTCACGAAGAGAAGTGACTTCAGCTCTCGGTCAGTTACCGTAGTAACAGACGCTGTGAAACTAACCTGGTCGGGACCAGGTTTTTGTCAATGAACCTCAAGTTTCTCTCTGTCTCCGCCCTCTTTCAACCACACACTATATTTGATTTCCTCATTCTTTCAGTCAGCGGGAAAGTTTTGGCTTAACGTGGTTCTGCTGTCTGTTATTTAAGAAACATACGAGTCTACTTTTTTCACATCATGTCCTTTTGACAATGAACTCGTTGATGAAGGTGCAGCATTACTGTGCAAGGAATTAAATATTTCTAATATTTTTCGGGAGATTGTCATCAGAGCGTGCACCGGTGTTCTGACATTTCCTGACAATTCTCTTTTTCAAATGTTACCGTTTCACATCACAGTCCATCATTTACATACACAACCTAATCCATCTTTCCATTAGCAACATTACCAGCCGTAGTCATGCTCCCACATCCCAGCAGATAATGCGTATTGTGCTCCGATTTTTTTGTAAATGGCAGGGGTTAAAAAAAAAAAAAAAAAAAAGTTTGTTTTTAATAATAAGAATAATATCAGAGATACAAGGCAACTGTATGCAGGTCGTCAGAGGTGGTGGTGCTGGACCACCACCCATTTTACTGGCATCTGCTTCTTTCTGTTTGCTGAGTAAAAGTCTGTTAGTTGAATGGTCAAATGTATCAACACTTGTTTAGATCTATTAGTAGTATGATTGAGTGTCGGCAGACCATATTAAGTAAATCGAATGGCTCAAATTTATCGTAATATATGATATACCTTGCAATATGAACATTGTGCATGCGCATATTGCAGCTACGATACTAAAATAATATATTGTGCAGTCCCACTTTGCATCACTTTATGAAGGTTGCTGTTAAAGATTACTCAGTTTCATAAAAAGAAAAAAAGAGGTAGAGATATGCCTCAAAATCCTGCGGGCAGTGCAGTCGTTAAACACATTTTGTACAATTTCTTGGTCAGAGGTAAGAATGATGTTGCCAGGCATGTTGATTGTATTACCATATTAGCGTGGTCAGAGTCTAATTTTGTCACTGTAAGCAATTGCTTTTAATTTACAGCCAATTTTCAGCACTATACTTTACTTTTTATGTAATACGGTTTTGCACTGAAGTCAGCAACAAATTGTGGTCTGGGAAATTTGAAGCCAAAACAAGACCCAAATGGTACGGTAATGTATTAAATTGTAGTAAAATACAGTGTTCTTGGAAGAGTGGTAGTTTTTCTAGAGGTGGATGCAGTGTTCAATGTAACCTTGAGTGAGGAGGGCACACAGTGGACATGCAACTCTGCGGATGAATGAAACACATGGGTGACTCACGCTGTCCACGCCCCACAGCTGTCTTGACTCTGTGGCATTGACCAGCTGTGAACGCTCTGTGGAATGGACAGGCTGTCTGTGCTCCACAGTGGAAGCCGGCAGTATTTCCCCACAAATTACAGACATATACAGCAAACCAATGCACTGCTTATACAATGCCTTCAGATGACGTCTCATTTAGAGATCTACAGATACCATTATTCAATGTTATCCTTGACAAATGTTCCAAGCTGAGGAGCGTGCACAGCCAGACATTGCAAGGGCAAAGACAGCCTGTGTGACCTACGTGATACACCTCATGTCCACTGTGTGCCTTCCTCACTCATGATCACAAGGTAAAATATAATGTGACGAACAGCAAAATACTGTAAATTTTACAGTAATATAATGGCAACCCTGCTGCCATTTGTTTACTATTTTTTTTCTTCACATGGAAATTTGTTACAGTGCAGTCATGAACATCAGTGCTACATGATGGACTAAACACGCATTCTGTGTAAGTTGAGAGAGCAGGCAGTCAACACACCATGGAGCTGAGATGGAACAGACACAGAACAGAAATATCTGGTGTGTCACTTTGTAAGTTCTGCATAGAAATAAAAACCCTGGCAGCAAGACATTACAGTTGCATACCTGTGGATACAGGAGCTCTGATAAGAAGACTGAAAAGTTGGAACCTGTTTGTCTCACGTTTTTGTGTCACTGTTGCAGAACAGTGGTTGATGCTCTGTGCACTTGTATGACTGAAACCACAGCACATTCCTATTCACATAAACAGAGTGTTTTGGCCCATTCTGAAGTTGTGTTTACTTCAAGTTTTACCCACGGATCATCAGGCCTAACAAGTTTGAGAAGAGATAATGATTGACCTTGTGTAATGCAAATTGGTTACTCCTTTATGAAGTCTAATCTAATTAAGATCCCCCTTCACACATTATTAAGGGAAGCCAATAAACAAATGCGTGGTCTAAGAGATTTGGCTTGGGAGCAGTCGTAAACACGTCTTTAGTTTCACAGCAACAACACAGCGTTTGATTGCTACCATCCTGCTGACCATATGTCCTTGGATATAGACAGTAACCTCATCATTCTGTACTTATTAATCTTAAATACCAATTACAGTGAGGGGTAATCAAGTGCTTTCATCAGTAGGTAAACAGAAGTTCTATGATAAGGTCTAAGAACTGCTCTTATTATAATACAAGAAGAGTGTGTCCTTGGAAACACACTAAAAAGTGCATACCAGTGTAATAAAACAAATCAGGAGGCAGNAGCTATTGGTTATTTGACCGAACAGATGAATCAATGTCTAATCTAATTTATTAAGCACACCGCAGGGTCAGAACCCTTTAACCCATTTATCTTAGCCAGAGAGTTAAAGTGCAAAGAAAAAGGGAAACAGTTAAGAAGCCTTTTATGTTGTCTCAGTGGTGTTGAAGAGGCTTTGGAGAAAATTTAGTCAGCCAAGCTACAACTTAATTAAGGCGAAGAGAGGCAGCTACTGAGGGAGCCAAATCAACTGACTTCAAACAGGACTGGGCATGCTCAGTTCGATTCAAACTGACTTACCATGTTTCCTCTTTGGTTTTCTGCAGGATATGGGTCAACGTTACACAAAGGAACAAAAGAACAGACAATGAAGTCAACGATCTGCTTTAACTCACGTCAATGCTTCTTTTGGTTCTGTTCATGGCCAAAGTTAAACTTTTTATTCCATCATTTCTGACAGGCTTGTTCTGAACACACCCCTCATATCGAATTCATATCATCTGTTGTCTAAAAACTTGGAGCTCACATCACCCTGTTTGACATAACTACATCACATAGTATTGTAACTAACAGGGTCCATGGAAATAAAGATACCATGCTCTTTGAACTAAATATTTGAAAAGGTATAATGAGGGGCTGCACATGAATATTCTCAATAAAAGACATATAAAGAGTTTGCACATTCTATCTTTTCACCCAGACTAAAGAATGTCCATCCCTCCTCAGACTGTTCCATTCACACACATTGTCCCCTTTCATGTCATCTACCCTTTAGTGAATCATTTCTACCTGGTTTTGAAGTAGAGTAAAGAAGCTTGGAAAAGTGTATTTGCTTGATGGATGGGTCGGTTGGGCAACATCAACTATGTAACCTATGCAAGCTAGTTAGCCATATCAAATAATGTGTTGTTTTGCTACATAAATACGTACATGCTTACTTATTGAGAAATACCATTCTTTTTTAGGGCCTCCCCCTTTTGTTCTACAACAACCTCACTGTACATGTCAAAGTCAACAATACCCAAAACTTGTGTCTTTTGCCTCATTAAATGGACCCAAATACATATTTATCTGCTACACTTTTAGTACCCCTACCCTTATAGCCAGTTTGTATAGTCTTATTCAGTTAATGCCACTGAATGTAATTCTATTTTCAGTTGTCATATCTCGTGTTCTACTTGCTGTTTATTTTCACTGCACTGTACCTTCACTTTCACTTGCTCTATGCTGCAAAAAAAACAATTTCTCCATTAGGGATCAATACAGTCCTATTTTACTTTATCATATCATCTGATGTGGCATCACATCTCATTTCATCTCATTTACTCCTTTCCTTTCCTTTCTTATCTTATCTTATATAATATAATATAATATAATATAATATAATATAATATAATATAATATAATATACTGTAAAACACCAAATGGCAGCTGGGTGTAGCGGTGTGTTTAGACAAATAAACGCCTGTCCCAAATAAACCCTGGGAGTAACTTCTTTTGGTGTTCGTGCGTGCTTTTAAAATAAACAACTAACGTCAGTCACATCAGTCACTCTGCTGCTGATCGCCCTGGCGCCAGTGCAGGGGAAAAAAAGAAGAACAAGCTTAACATAAACTATCTGTCGTCAAATACGCCCATGAACATTCAGGAGAAGCTGAAGCTAGAGACTCCGCTGTCGACCCCAAGAGGGTGAGAGTGAGAGAGAGATTGGCGGAAAAATGAATCTGAATTTCAACGTCTCTGTGAGGAGAACAGCAGAGGAGCTAGGCTACATGGCGGAGGTAGGAAGAAAACAAGTGAGGAGCTGGAGTTAAACATGAAGGAATGGATAATCAGTAAGCGGGCGCGTCATTAGAGAGTGCCGCGTAAAATGATCCAAAAAAAAAAAAAGCCCAAGAAATTTATGCCACTGTGAGTGACAGCACGGACAAAAAGTTTGCTGCTAGTGCTGATAATTTTTGTGGGAAAAGAACACCAGTCCCAAAACAGCCACCTGGTCACATATTATGTGGTGTTTTACGGTAATATAATATAGTATTGTCCATGTATGCACATAGGTTTTTATACTTATGGGTGTATGAGTATTCACAAGCTATCCTTCTATTCACTCATTTTTGAATGAGTAATTTATTTCATTCTTTTACTTTATTTTATGTTTATACACACACACACACACACACACACACACACACACATATATATATATATATATATATATATATATATATACACACACACACACACATTCATACATACATACATTCATATATCTGCCTGTGGTAGAATCTTGAAGAACTGCAGTTTAGGCAATGAGGACTTGCTGTTTGGTGGTAATGCATAGTTGTCCATCATGTGTGTTTATGTATTTATTTATTCATTTATTTATTTAAATTTTAATGCTAGAAAAAGACCAAGGATTTTGATTAGCAGTGCTTTAAAAAAATCTCTCTTGTTTATAAAACATTGTTGTCAGAGATATTTCTGCCAGAGGTTCCCTTACTTTGAGAAACACTGGCTTAGAGCAACAGACCAGGCTGCTTTATGTGATGAGTGGGACCAAAATCCTCCTAAAGTGTTGACGTGTGTGATCTTTTTGGTCAAAGTCTGTTCTTGAATTGTAATGGTCATCTTAGGCTAGTATATCTAAAGTCAAAGCATAGAAAACACCCATATCTAAATACTACATTATGATAGTGAATCGCTCTTTTTTACTGTGAGTGTTTTGTAATGCAGCAAGTTCCAAGAAAACTTTTTCAAAAACCAAGTCAATAAGAACATATGGTCCCCAAAATAAGCACATTTATAATGGGTTACCAGCCAATGAACAAGAAAACCAATAACTCACCTCCAGAGAGACTCATTACATGTCATATAGAATATATCAGGTCAATTTGTCATGTAATACTCCTCCACTTCACACTTTCCCTCATGTGTATGTGCATTCAACAGTGAGGTGTGTGTAAGTCATACACTGCACCACTATTCATAAATGAGCATACTGGGAAGTATTACAGGAGTAACTTATGACTCTGAACCTACATTAATCCATGACAAAAAAAAACAAACAAAAAAACAAACAAACATGAAATCTTCTCTAGTGAGGGTTTAAACCCTAATACTGTATGATCAATGGGAACCACTATATTTTTTAGGAAACACAATGATCCTAACAATACTCAGTGAGGGGAATACAGTACCTTCTCTTGACTTTTACATCACTTTAAAGATGGAGTGAGGGCCTACACTGACATTTCTGGTGCATAAAAAATAAGTGAACTCCTCCCTTCACTAATTTTAGCAAGTTCACTGATAAATTCTTTAAACCTACTTTCAAGTTTGAGTGGGAGACTCCCAAGAGCATCAGCACATGCAATACTGCAGCAGACTTTTCAAATCAATACGCACTTTAAACTGCATTACCATGCAATGATAATGTAACTTTGACAAGAATGATGTTGACTGTGATGGATGAATATCTTAGGCAGCCCTGCGAGATGATGGTCACACTGTTCTGAATGAGGACATCCAAAGAGCAGCCCATCACTACATCCCTGCACCTGATACATTAACTCTGATGGATGATAAAACCCAAATAAAGTACAAAAGAATTCTCCTTGTGAGCCTTCAGTTTTTATTTTTTACCGATTTATTTTATTCCATCCTGGTAAAAGCTTTGAAAAAAAATGTCATGCTGTTAGTTTGTCAAAATAATGTATCTGTAGTGTTGGGATTGTATTGATTTAATTATGTTTAAAGAAAGTAATACAGTTATACATATTTAACTGCATTATGGTTGCAACCCTCCTCCCAGCCTGTCATGTCTAATCCATTTTACCAGGGTCAAGCTTATTGGTGATGGATCTGACAATCCCAGTAATGATAGATGGAAGGGAAGGTCTATGTCATCTCTTCTTAGTTCGCACAGCAGTGCAAGCAGACATAGGCAGTTCAAAGAAAGGCAGGCCTGAGCAGATGGGTCTTCGACTGCTTTTTGAAAATGTCCAGAGTCCACACTTCCCAAAAACCAGTGGGAGATTGCTCCAAAGTTGAGGACCAACAACTTCAAAAGCAAAGTCTGCTTTATTTTAGAGTCTGGTACATGGCACTACCAGCTGAGCCTGATCAGAGGACTTCAGAGTCCTGCTGGAGTTATACGGCTTCAGGAGCTCTCTGATGTTAGCCACAAGAGGAAAATATTGCAATACTGGTTTTATTTGAAATTAGCCCTGGTCTGAGTGTGTTTGGGCAAGGGGAGACCAAATAATTAAGATACCAGTGGCTATGAATAAATCAACAGAAAAAAAGAACGGAAAAGTACTGATCATCATAACCAATATTTGAAGTTTGCACATTTAACTCAGTCACTAATACACATATGCAAACAGCCAGGTAGTTCCTCTGCTTGTTGTCCATTGGAAGCTTTATTTTACATCATGTGTTTTCCACAATGACCAATCTATGTTACAGACAGCAGTATTAACCCTTCAACACCTGAATGCCTGCCAAGACTATTTTGCTCATTTTGACTGTATAATGTCCCATTTTTTCTTTAATACTTGAAACTTTCAATATCTGGGAGTTATTTCAGATTTACTACATGTTATATGAGAGAAAAAAAGTTTGAACTGTATGTTATATGAGAAAAAAACAGACAGATAATTGTATTTTAGAGGTTTAGTGAAGAAAAAAACAGTGCAATCAAACAGAGCAAACACATTTTACTGGATAAACTCAAAATTTGTACACTAACAAACATAGGTACAAAAACATTTATGAGCCTTTTTCTCCTATTTTGTAAAGTTAAACAAAAAACTCTGACAGCATCATCAGAACCTCAAGCATCCCACAGCTTCTCCTTCTCCTATGACATGAGCCACTCGAGGATGGCTGCTGCTCACTACGAGACAAAAGCTGAAATTGAAAGTAGAGGGGAAAGATATTCACCTGCTCACACAAGCTGTACAGTACAAGCAAGGCATGTGTGACAAAGGTTAGCCCACAATACAAGCCCCAAATCATGCTCATACAGCACAAAGTACACTTGAAACACTTTTCTGGAACAGCACAAAAAAATCATAGGCTATATTATGCACTGCGCAACACATGCACATATACAGCACAAACACAGCCCGGCACTCTGTTTGAAGAAGTTAACTAAATATTGTCAACATTGAAATAAGCATATATTGTAATAACAAGACTTGATTGTTTTTAAAAAGTCACCACACATTACAAGTGTAAGGCTACACTTACAATTACATAAAAACTTGAGGAGACAGAGCTTGATTAATCCTGAAATTAATCCCATCGAATGATACTTTTTTCACATGAAGTTGCTCCCTCAGATGTGCCTTTTAACTCAGAGTTATGCAGAAACTTCATCGACGGCTTTATAACCCTGGGGAATCTTTTTTTTGATCTTATTAGAATTTTTTTTTCTATTTTCTCTGTTCTTCCCTTTCATCCGCTTCCACGTCTGTGTCTGTGCCTCTGATTGTAGCTCATTGCTGTAGCTACACGAACACACTCACCAGCCCAGCGAGCACCTGCAACATCACGTTTCTGCATTAGAGAGGCTCAAGAGCCATACTCCTGACTTTCTACAGGTAAATGAGGAATGCTGCTAATATTGTATCATTATTTCTTTGCGTGTTATGGCTGCTATCATAGCCACTCAGGATAGCTTCTCCCACTCTCTGTCATCAATATGCAAAGTCACTTGTGCATTGGACGCTGGACACATATGTAAAGAAAACCAAAGCTGACAATTGAGCTGGATTATTCCTGTAAAAGACAACATTTTACTTTTTATGAAAATCCTGCAGACCCCACCTTTAATGTGAGTCTGTAAAAGGCTGAAGAAGATATGTGCTACATGCCTTTCAGACCACTTTCAAATGCTGCCATATTTATAACAATGAGAATGTTGACTCAAATCAGCATCAGGGAGCTCTCCTGACAGAAAGTCTTTCGAATCAATCTGAAATGAAGAAGCTGTAAAGTATACAGCAACAGCTCACGATCGACAGAGCGAGGTGAATAAGCGAGAGGAGAAAAGACTTCAGGTCAGGGCAGGCAGGGTCACTGAGTGGTTTGATGAGTAAAGAGCTCTTGACACTTTCTCAGTGTTTAACCGTCGGCGCCATGACTCGCAGCTTTCAAAAAATAACCTCGCTTCCCACCAGCTGAAGAAACACTCTCCTTTGTGTCACGTCTCTCATACTCTTGCATGAATTGATCCTTGAGTCGTGCAGGAGGTGAAAACGCTTCGCTCTGACCTGTCTGTTTGCTTTGAATAAAATTAATTTACACTTTTGTGCTTTTATTTGCTTTAAATTCACTTGGGTGTTGGAGCATCGATGTGGCTAGCAGAGGCTTCAGACCTGCAGCTTTGATAGACGAGGTCTGACAGCAGAGAAAAAGCCATCAAATTAGAAAATGAAAAAGCCATCCACCTTCAACTCTTTGGTTCTCATCCAGTTCCTTTTAGAAAAATTACAAAACATAGAAGTGAGCTGCAGTCATCAAACTATTTCCTCTGCCAGGATCATCCTGAGATGATATTCCAATTTTACACTCCACTGCCCTGAGAGAGGGAGACAAATAAAAAAGAGCTTTTAATATTCTCTTTATGATGTGAAAACAAGTGATTGAAAAGTTAAATCACTTGGAGAGAGAATAACAGTTAAATATGATGACATTATATATAAACAGGGTCATTCTAAGCATGTTGCACCATGATAGTATAATGAGGATGTCACACAGTGAAACATGTTAAAGCTCCATAAGAGCATTCAAAGACGTTTCCTGTAGTGTCTCTATAACTTCATCGGTTAGTGCAGCTGGAATTAAAGTTTAAATATTAAGAGGAAAATATCAGACGTCTGTGCTTTATAAGATCTCAGCATGTGGACTCTGATGTTATCTGAGGCTCCACTTTCTACTGGCCTTTCAATCTCTGCTTTATAGTTTCGTCTATCAGAGTGAGAAGCGTCTCTTTCCAAGTCCGCATGAAGTCACCGGAGTCACGCTGACCGCAGAAATCTGCCCACAGTGGGACAAATTTTTATTACTTTTAAAAATCATCAAAGCTCTCTTTTTTCTTTGAATGGTGTGAAACTGCTTTGAGTGCGTGAGTTTGCTTTTTTGATCTCATGAGTCTCTTCCCTGTTTAACTTGATTTAATGGAGTGCAGCCAGACATTATGAAACCAGGACGGCTCATCAGCCTCTTCACCAGCTTTTAGCTCTGCTGTTAAGCTGGAAAGTCCAAGGAACAGACAACATTGATAACTGAACATGTACATGCACTGCAGGCTTACAACAGCTAGCTTATAGCCAGGACGGTGCACTGATAAAAAAATTCTAGTAGCTCTACTTAAGAAAACTAAGACAACATCTTGCATTATTTGTAAATGTTTCTGAAGCAAGATTGCTTTTTGTCTGAACCACTTTTTTTTTTTAAGAACAACAGAATCCAAGTAAAGTGAGCTTGATTTTGTCAAGCTGATTAAGCAAAACTAAACTTTGTATAAATCAATCCAAACAAGTCTTTGTATGAATTGCTTAATCTTTTGATGTTTGTAATTAAGTTTTGAGTAATATCAGCTTAATTATATCATTTACATGAAGCGTGAGGGGTTGCCGGTCTACACTGTTGGGTGTAGCCCATCTACAACATGTAGCATAGGTAGCAGGTCGACTCCATGTAATGTAGGCAGTGGGTCCCAATGTTGTGTGTAGACAGCCAGTCAAAACCGTAGTGCAAAAAACAGCTGGTCGACACCTTTTAGCGTAGGCAGCCAGTCCACACCAGCATGAATGGCCAGCAAAGACCCATGTGATTCATCCATGTAGAGCAGACTCAAATGTCCAATGTGTGCCCTCCTCACTCGTGGTAACAAAGTATGGTAAGGAATTAAGTTTGGCTCCCGGTTCCAGAAAAACCAAATGAAACAGTAAAGAGAACAAGTCTGTCTCTTGTTATGTGGATAAATTCAAAAAGATTGCCTCATATGACTTAAATTATTCATGTTCTCAAAAAAAATCACACTGTCTTGAATTGGAATGACTATTTTTGACTTCAATACTAGATATATTTGTGTGAAGACAGTGACTTGGATTTTTATTGTTGATTTCAGAGATTCAATTAAGTTAAATGTACTTCTCCCCAGATTTATTTTTCTCTGTGTAATGGCAGCTTTGGCTCACTGGTAGAGTTGGTTGTCTCGTAATCAAATGGTTGGGGGTTCAATCCCAGCGCCTGCAGCCACACGCCAAAGTGTCCTTGGGTAAAACAATGAACCCAAATTGTCCCTGCAGTGTGTATGGCTGGGATTCAATAAGAAGCTGTTTACACAACATTTCACATTTCATCTGAAACGCAAAAAAGTGCAATGAAAAAAAAACAGTTTACATAACACACTGTACACACTGTAGTATGACTGCCAGGCCTGTAGTTGGCAATATAGCTGTAGGAAATCATATACACAACAACAGTTTAGAAGCCCAAGCAGAGGTGAGCTAATCATCTAAAGTTTATATTTAATGCTTCTCACTGATTGCAGAAATGGTGCAACAGGTGCATATTTTGTTGAAAAGCAGTCAGTAGATTCAGTAGATTCAGCAGCACAAGCATGAGACAGTAGCACCGCATTGTCAGTGATTACGTTTACATGCACACCATATTCAAATTAAGGTCTATGTTCTGGTTAAGGCAATATTTGGTAATATTAACAGTAACAGTAGAAGTAGTACCGTCATGACAAGAAGTCATCTAGGTTCGTTCTTTTGCAAGCACTGTATTCCACAAAATAGCTGACAGGTTTGAGCTGCTAGTATTGTTTTGTTTTTTTAGCCGCCTATGTTTTACCTGCTCGGTAGTCTGCTGAAAACCTGCTTCGTTAAGCTTGTCACACACCTTTTAAAAAATATATATCATAATTGCAGTGCTTTTGCCCATCTAAACATCCCATGATATTTAAATTTTCATGATTTATCTGCATAGTACTGTTTCCTCCGCGCCCCATAAGTGTAGAGACTTTGCCTTCTTGCCATTTTGAACCAGCGCAGAAGGAAAATAATCCTACTTGCAGTTTACTCAGGAGCAAGTTCTGACTTATGTGTTTTCATGACCCAATATTCAGGTTGACTTAGGCATATGCCAGGAGTCTTATTCAGATTTTTATTAATGGAAAATGAGCCTAAACAGGTCATGACAATTGGAATAAGGTGTTTACATGACTTCTACGGTATCAAAATGTTGTCAGTATTCCGATTAATACAGGAATATTGTGTGCATGTAAACATAGTGAATGTTGTTGATGTTGTAATTGTCTGGTTCCCACACAAAGGTGTAATGCTCTCACACAAAGCTGAGCCTGAAAACTCCAGCTTATTTTTCAGAACAGGAATCGTGAAGCACTGTTTCAGAATAATTCAACTCATCAGAATGTTTCCAAAAGTTTTGATTTTAGGTAAGCTGAAACGCGTTTTTTGTGTCAATGAGAGGCCAAAATACAAAAACACTGTTGTCTTGTAAGTGGTTCCTTAGTGTAGCGACCTTTATCATCAGTGTGTGAATGTGGTGTGAATATGACTAACAGGGTAAAAGTGCTCCAAATGGTCAGTAAAATTAGAAAAGTAAAAGTCCACTTTATCCTGGAAAACACCAGCTTTTCTGAGTAGTCCCCACAGCACCTTCTAGCAGTGATACAGCCCTTTCAAGAGTGTACCCGTCAAAATCTACATGGAGAGGGAAAAAAGAGCTACTGGCTGTGCTGAGCCTTTAATGGAAGCACTAGTGGGAGAGGGAAAAGTTTGATGTGTCCTCACTGCCCACAGCTCTGTCACAAGTTCAGTGAGACTGGTAAGACGATACACTGCAAAAAAAAAAGTCAAGAATACACTGTAAACTATAATAAGTTGACTTTACTTAAAAAAAATGCGCAAACTTGCTGCCTTACAAAAAGTAATTTCTGTTAACTCAGATAAAGTAGATTTGATTAACTTATTTTTTGTGAGTTTGCAGTACTCAAATGAGCTTAAATAAATTCTATCAGAGTAACTTATACAAAATCATTCCTCAGGTTGACCATGAGTGAGGAGGGCAGGGAGTGAATATAAGACCCTGCTGTACATGGATATATCACATAGGTGACACAGGCTGTCTTTGCCCTGGTATAGACTGACTGTCTACGCTACATGGCTTAGTCCAGCTGTCTACAGCATAGACTGGATGACAATGACATCAATAAATTTCATTTTCTACTGTAAAATTATGGGTGAAAATTCCTGTGAATGCTTTGCATCAGCCTCTAATTCAAACAGGCATTTTCATTTGCCCACTCAAGCTGCCAATCATGTACTCAGGCAGTCAATGCCACAGAGCATCGACAGTCGGTTGGTCGGTCGGTAACTTGGTGCACAGACAGTCTGTCTACACCACAGAGCACAGGCAGCTCGTGTGTGAATCACCCATGTACAGCAGGGTCTCATGTCAGCTGTGTACCCTCCTCACTCACGGTTACAGGGTTTGGTTATCAACTTTTGATAGGTTACTGCCGTGACATGAGTTGTCAGAACTTAGTTCTTTTCAGCTTTAACAACTTCAAATTTGTGGTCAACTTTACTTGGAAATTTTGAGCCAATCGGTTTCCTAAATTTTTCAAGTAAAGTCAACACAAGAAACTTGTCTTTACTAAGTTTAAGTAAGTAGACTCAA
This sequence comes from Thalassoma bifasciatum, assembly GCA_008086565.1. Lineage (NCBI taxonomy): Eukaryota > Metazoa > Chordata > Actinopteri > Labriformes > Labridae > Thalassoma > Thalassoma bifasciatum. Next base: position 38,385 of record RPOG01003450.1, read on the forward strand.
CAGAGTGAGCTAAAATAAGTTAAGGTAACTTTTTTTTTTTTAAGTAAGATTTACTATCACATTTTACAGTGTAAGCATTTCATTTTGTTTTAGTTATATCTTCTAGACTCAATTTGAGCCACATTCATTCAAAATACATACTTTATTCTATTTATTTATTTATTTTTTAATCTTGCTTCGAGATAAAACAAGTCAAAAATGACACTGATAAAGAATGATAAAAAATAATGTGGCGCTGGGGCTAGTAAAAAAAAAAAAAAAAAAATCAGTCAGTTTTTTTCCCCCCAGGAAACTAAGCTGTTGACTCAAAACACAAAACACGTTTTTTATTTTATTTTTGTATTTTTTTTTATTCCATTGGCAGATTTATTAATTCGTTTCAGGCAAACCAGGTAATACTCATTGGCTTGTAATGTCTTAGAAAAGGACATTTGTCCCGACTTTTTAGGTGAATGTGGCTTATGTGAAGTCTAAGAAAGCACTTTGATGAGAGATAAGACGAAAAACAATTTTTGAGTTTTGTCAGTGAATTTTTTCTTTTTTTTTTTTTTGTAAACTTGAGTCTCAGGAAATTAAACTTTCTTTGTAAAACTACGACTGTATTCTTTGAATATTATTATGTTGTGTTTGATGTCCCTAATGAGGGCCAATTCTGCTGTGACCTGAAAATGAAACACTCATTTGCGGTCTTTGTGAAGTAATTTCTTTTGCTTTGCTTTGCTTGATTTTATTCTGATTTTAGAGCAACAATAAAGTTGCAATAAATGAGGTGTAAATGAGGAGAGTTGCTAGGAAAAAATAAAAAGAGAGATGGATTTATGTGCCACAACAACAGCATTTTATCTGGAAAATGAGGCTTCAGTTTCACTTAGTAAATGTTTGCATTCACTTTTCAAGTTTTTGAACTCATCAACTCTCACTTCATTTCAGACCTGCAGCTAAAATAAAACATATACCGTCCCATGAATGTGGTCGTATTTGTAAAATAAACTTATATAATGTCTCAGCTCTTATCAGTCAGAGAGGCAGAGATGTAGATGAGCAGTGCAGACAGTTATGGGCGGATTTTTAAGCTCTGAGACAAATCAGATGTGAAGTGTGCAGACGGGTCTTCAGCTGAGGATACAAAGCTGCAGCTGTCTTTCCAAATCTGTTTGTGCATTCACTGTGCATTGGAATAATTTTCTTGTCTGTAATATATTCAAAGTATTGCTCTAAAATATTCCAGAAGTTACATTTACATAAAGATTTAGTCAGACATTTTTATTTCACAGAGCTATAAGAAGCAGAGGCGTCTTCTGTCAGAGCAGCCATCTGTTTGCAGTGAGGACGCCGCACACGCTCGCTGTATGCTTCCCACCCTGTAGTAAGCAACAGATTATGTCAGCAACAAGCCAACTTAGTGAAACATTAAGCAGCTAAAGAGCCAGATGCTTCCCTGAGGAGTTGTGGAGACCAAACTTGGAGTAGAGAAGTTGGGCACAAACACAACAGATATTCTTATGTTGCCCTGTAACCAAATCTGCAGCTTCAGGGAAGAAAATGTGTTGTAATAAAATATGATTCTGTGGTCTTTCAGCTTCTTTAAATCACTCCCTGTACAACCATAAATTACAGGTTAATGTGTTAAAGTGGCCGGCTCAGGTCACACTTTCAATACCGACAGGATTTGTTTTAGTGATGGCTGTCAAAGGTAACACTTGAACACACGCCCCCTGATAAAGAGCATTAGTTTGTCCTGTAGTTTGAGAAATCAGAAAGTTTTATCATGGTGGAAAGTAGAAACAAAGCTCCCCAAGCACAAAGAGTTTTTTAAACACATCTTTTGCCCGTTACTTTTTGAACCCCGCAGTCTTCCCCAAGACGCTGAAGCTTTTAACACCAGTAACTAAATGTGTGGCTACAGTTTGGGGGAGGATGAACATCTGCTTGAAATGATTTGCATCAAATCGAACTTGCACTTAGAATCCATTTGAGAGGCACCATAGTGAACAAAGTACACAACTTTAATGAAGATTGGAAAGCTAAAGTGGAAGAGGCTTTGTAAAAAGGACGTGATGGGTGTTTTTTCTTAGTTGTTGTTATTTTACATGGTTGCAGTAGCCGCAAACATTTTCTCAGATGAGGCACATTCATCCACTCCCATGATGTTCAGAGTGTTATAAACTTTCAAAATCTCTCTGAGGAACTTTGAGAAGATGTAACAAATGTATGATCAACTTGAGATTTGATAAGTGGAAAATCATGCATTTAAAAGTTTTGAGAATTAAAAACACAAATTGACAAACTAAACATGTGAAGTAAAGGAGAGTGTGTTTGGAAGATTGTTTCTTTGTTTTAGCAGCTTCTTGGTAATAAGGCCCAATTCCAATTCTTTTCTTAACCCTCAATCTTAACCCTCAAGCTCAACCCTCAATCTCAGTGGCCCTCAAAACCAAGTGTTAAGGGCTATCTTGTGACTTGGAAATGGGACACCCCTTAAATGCAAGTGAAATTGTTGTGGACTGTCTGTCAGTTATTCCTTCAGTTAGCGTGATCAAAAAAATATCTGTATAAATAACACAACCACGGACATATTCAGCTGTCACAGCATACCATAGTTTATTGAAAGGTAAACACCAGCTATAACTATCGTTACATAACTCTGCAGCTACAGGAGATGACATTAGCCCGGTCATCTTATACCATTATCAGCACAAGCATGTTATATAGGCTGTTATCTTGTTAAAACAATAATATTACCACGGAGAAAAATGACCATTTTGTAATGTTAACTAACTTTAACGAAAGCAACTTAACTTGTCCGCACCGGACGCTATTGACAAAAGATCGTAAAATAAAAATAAATGTTCTGCAACAACGAGGTAAATAATCCATAAAATGGGTCTAAACTAAGATAATACAATGGTTTTCGTAATATTTATATCTCTATTAACAAAGAAAATACTATATTTGTAGCTCGTCTTCTCTGCCGCTTTGGACGCCATGTTTATTTACCGACAATACGCAATGCATTCTGGATGTCCCTTAATCCCAAGGGTGGTGTCGGAAAATCTCAGTATTGAGGGAGATACAGCCCTCAATCTCGCCCCTCAACCTCAACTTTCTGAGAATCGGGACAGCACTTACACTTCGCGGGAACGCGCATTTTGAGATTGAGGGTTAAGATTGAGGGTTAAGACAGGGATTGGAATTCACCCTAAATCTTGTACAGTTAGAAACTGTTTATTTTCCTTCTAACCTGAGGCGAGAAATTTTAACCAGCATGCTTCAAAGTTGGTCTTTTGTTGTGTGCTGGACCCTTTGGTTGTCCAGTTTCTGCTCTTTTTGTTTAAACCAGGTCCTTGGTGCTGTTTAGTTTGGGGGGCGGAGGCTTGTAAGATAGTCCAGTGTGCGGGTTGGTCAGCACCTTCCCATTGTTTGTTGTTTTAAAAAAAAATATGTTTCATTTTTTTCATTTTTTGGAACACTCAAGCCACTCAAGTTCATTTATTTGTGGTGTCTGTGGTGTCTTTCTTTGAGTGTCGTAACCCCTACCCCTTTTTTTTTTTATTCCTCTGAATCCCAAACCTGCAATAACACTTGGCATAATTTCCAGATTTTCCAGTTTCTGATGGCATCAGCAATGTTGGTGACATGTCTGAACTGGAGAAGACAAGAGAATTCCATTAACATGGCTTTGATTCTCATGCTTTGTGGTTAGTAATAAATAATAATGATGTATTTTGTCCATAAAGTGCTTTTCTGAACACTCAAAGACACTTCACAGAGTATAAAAAAACTCATATATATATATATATATATATATATAAAACAAGACAAAACTGTTTCCTTTAATTAATTCTGTAAAAATCAAATATTTCTACACTTCTTCTTGCTTTCAGCAAGCAACAGCAATAGCTTGTAATAATTATGTCATAAATATCAGTTTGATGATGTTAAACTGCTTAGGAGACATAATTGAGTTATATCTGACTCTAGCCATTGTTGTCTTGAACCCACAGGTGTAGGACTTTTCCATTTCACAGATAAAAGCTATAAAACCTATAACAAAAACAAGACAAAACTGTTTACTCAGGACTTTCTATTTCACTGAAAAATTAGACCTCAGTGAGTAAAAGAAATTTTGAATTTTAAATTTTTATTTTCTTTGAATGAAGTTCCACCACTTATATTTCCCCTGTGTTCCTTATGTTTGAAGGTACCTGAAAATGTACTGTAGACGCTATTTCTTCATTTTTAATATTTTTAAAAAGATGAAATCAGAAAATATTATCATTTTCTATTTTTTCTTCTTTTCTAAACATTTATAATGATTTAACCTCTTGTATTAATTAACACTTATTATGGGACCCTTATTGTAAAGTGTTACCCACATATATGGTCACCTCTTGATTGTCTTGCCTAATAATGTTAAAAAGCCAACCTTTGAATTTTCTGATTGATCTTTTAAGTTGTTTTTTTTTTTTTTTTTTTTTTTTTTTTTTTTTTTTTTTAATTGAGTCTAGTGCCTTCAAGCTACCAAGCAGGTTAATATTCAACATGTGCATGCTTATTTGGTTCACCTCCTATCTCTTTGCCTCCATGCACTTCAGCTTTTAATCCGCTGTGTACTCTGATGTATACTAGAAGACCCTCTGATCTGTTAGTCAGTTAGAGTAGTAATAGTTGTTAGCTGTTAAATGAGAACTAATGAAGTTTAACTGCAGTACCAGACCTTGTTGTTGTTTTTTATAACTTAGTATTTAATTTATCAGCGTTTGCCTCTCAAAAACTTGTTTGATGTGAAGAACTCTTCATTGTGATCCGAGTGAGTGCCTGGAAACAGCCTCTATTTGCTATATAATTGAAACTAACTACTCCAGTTCCACTGACATTGAGTCAAACATTTATCAGGTTTTGTCAACATCAGATTAAAAATGCACACAAATTAAAACACATTTTATGAACATGGAATAAGTGCTCCTGTAAGCCTCTAATTAGTTCTGAATGTGTTTATTTTCTCTTTTGCTTTGATAGCACAGAAGCATCCTGGAGCTCAGCTCAGGTTCAAATGAGGGGGAAAAAAGGCACAGGGAGGAAACGGCACAGGGGGAGAAGTGTGAACCTTTAGCTCCGGTTGAAGCTCAATCTGAGAGGCTGCCAATGTGAAAAGGCCTGGCTGTGAATTCCCTACTGAGCTGGGCTCGGTCCGGAGGGAATGAAAGCCAATCTCCAGCCTGCTCTCCTACCTGGGAACAGCTGCAGCCTCCATCTGCCTCGAGGAGTACCACCGATGGACTCCCTTCGAGCGAGGTGGGGAAATAAGGTCTTCTCTCCGAGGAAACATTACTGTCTCTCCTTAAAGTCCCAAACTACTTTAGTCATCCTGTGGAAAGGGTCCACAGACGTGTGTAAGGACGTACAAAGTGAGTCCTTTATTGTGTCTGTGAGCTGTCAGTCGTGTAAAAAGAAACGTCTTCAAAGAGGAGCTTCATCAGGGTGCACGTAGCTGCAGCGATGGGGCCCAGATATCAGGCAAATCTTTCCAGTTAATGGGGCATGTGAACACCTTAGTCAGATGTCTTTAGGCTTGTTTTAAACACCTTCAGTTGATCAACAGATGCAGAATCTGGATGTTTACAAGGCAAACACCAAAGTGCAGCACAGAAAAAAACTCTCTTTTTTTTTTTTCCTGTGGGCCTCCACCTCCCACTAAAGTGGCTGCAGCATGCACATCTATCTGCATTTCATCTGTATTGTCCACACTGATAAACATTTTCTAGTAGATCTACTTGAGAAAATTAAGGCAACTTTTTGCACAATTTATTGATGTTGCTGAAGCAAGGTTGCTTTTTGTCTGAACTACTTTTTTTTTAACATGAAAAATAAAATCCAAGTAAAGTGATCTTAATTTTGTCAAGTGGGTTAAGCAAAACAAAACTTTATATAAATAACTCCAAACTAATCTTAATATGGATCACCCAACATTGTGATGTTTTCAATGAAGATATGAATGATATCAGCTTGATTATATAATTTATATAAAGCACTAGGGGTTGCAGGTCGACCCTGTTTGGTGTAGCCCATCTACACCATGTAACATAAACAGCATGTCTACTCGATGTTGCGTAGGCAGTGGGCAGCCAGTCCACACCAGCTTGTGCCAACCGTGTGATTCATCCATGTAGAGCAGACTCGAATGTCCACTGTGTGCCCTCCTCACTCATGGTAACTATGTATGGTAAGGAATTAAGCTGAGTTTCCGGTTCCAAAAATACCAAATGAAACAGTAAATGGAACAAGTTTGTCTCTTGTTGTGTGGATGAACTCAAAAAGATTGCCTCACATTACTTGTATTGTTCATGTTCTGAAAAAAAATTCCCACTGTCTTGAATTTTGAACAATTATTTAACACTTCAGTACGATATACAGTATTTGTGTGAAGACAGCAACTTGAATTTTTTATTTTGATTACAGATTCCATTATGCTAAATTTACTACTTCCCAATTGTATTTTTCTCAGTGCAAATAGATGCAGGGCTGAACATTTTTGCAATTCTCTATTGAAACTGTCCCATCATTTTCCTGATACAATCCAAAGCCATCATTTTTCGCTACCTTTTGGCATCTCATTCTTCCTAATATTTACTCACTATTGCTTGGCTGTAAAACTCATTTTCTGAAAAGGCCAGAGATGTTAAGTTTTTTTTCTCTTTCAAAGGATGCTATGTGGACATTGGCTTTGTGTATTTACTTTTGTATTGCAGCTCATCTCCCGATCATGGCTGTATCATTGCCTGCATGTCACCACCACAAAACCATTTACCTGCTCTAAGTTATGTTCAGGTTGTGTGTTTACCTTGAATTAAGATACTTGTGCTCTTTAAGTGGTTCCACTAAAGCTACAACCCAGTGTTGAAAGTGAGGAATGTCCACTTGAGTCTGGCTGCAAAACTCAAGGAATCCACTTTAGCTGCCGTTGTAAATGCCCATCTTTTCAGAGCAATCGACATGTTCACAGCTTGGTGAAAGAATTGGTTTGGGGGTAATTTAACTCATTTATAGCTATGTGTACACTACACGTTTGTTTTTCTTTTTCCCCCCCAATGAATCCATTATATATGTAATGGTAGAAATGTTCATGACCAGGGGTACATTGCAGATTATCAGAATAGCCTTTGTTTGTCATGTACCTTTGAGAAGAATACAAGGAAATTGACTCTGGTGAAAACTTTGATTATCAGAAAAAAAAAAAAAAAAAAAAAAAAAAACAAAAAAAAAAAACATTCAAACCAGCCTTGAGCAGTCTATGGAAAGCTTGAGGTAAGGACTCCACTTCCCATAAGCTTTTGCTCCCCAGCGTTGGGACAAAACAAGGCACACTTGAGTTTCATATTTGACATGGAGAGGATCGATCTTCTTTTAACTCTACTTTTCTTTGTTAAAGACGATATTTTTACCAGGTACAACATGATGAGGTAATGTATTTATTATCAGTTATGTTGAACTGTTGTTTGAAATGTGACAACTGTTGGATTGTTAGGCTTTGTCAGGTTTCAATATAACCAAGAGGGAAGCGAGCTTAAACAGTGAGTGTCCAGGGTGTGAGGGGTCTATAGAGATGTTACTTGCTCTCTAAAGGTCCTGGATGGAGGGAAGGCTGGCTATTGTGTTTTTTTTGTTTGTTTGTTTTTTTGCAGAACTGACAGTTTGTATTTGCATTTACTGACAAGTGGTGCACTGTAATAGTTTATTAGACAGCTGAAAGCCCAACAAATATTTAACCCTTCCAGGTCTAAGCCAGTCCTTGGCCTAAACTGTAGGGTGTGAGGTTATAAGGGTCCAACTAAAACCTTGTATCCAGCTGTGCAATGCTGACACAGTTAGGTATGAATGTGTGGTGTACTTGTTTCAATACAGACTTCAGTGTTACCTTCTACCAAAACACAGATTTTACAGTAAGAAACTATCAAAACCTCCAACAGCCACCACCAACTGTAGCTAAAGTAATTTAACTCGAGTTCTAAGACTTTTATCTCATCAATATGATAAATAGTTTGTTAAAACTATTTAACATATATATATATATATATATATATATATATATATATATATATATATATATATATATATATATATATATATATATATATATATATATTCTCATGTCACTTCAGTCAGCTGGAGTTGTATGTTGGCCCTTTTCAAAATTCCCACTCTTATGAAATCATCCACTCACATATTTTCAAGAAAATCATCAGCTACAAGAAATATATCATGAATGAAACAACAAAGCAATATTTTATTGTGGATTTTTCTAAAAAAGGTTTAAAAAAATCTCGGTTCCAAGAAATGGAAATTTTCTGACTATTTTTTGATATGTTTGACTTTATGGGGTTAATTATAGGTGTTTAATTTAGAACAAACCCTCCACAATAAAAGTCCCAAGTTATGATGTCAAAAAAAAAAAAAAAAAGTTTACTTTACAGCAACCCTACCCAGAAAAAAACATGTTATTAGTAGTTACTGAGCTCAACTTATTGTTCGGAGCTAAACTTTGTACAAATGCCCAGATTTAGTTGATCTGTGTGTCTTTCAGTGGTATTTGAGCATCATTATGCCTGAAAGGTCTCCCTGTGAACAGTGTCACATCTGGACTGTCATCGTTCTTTGAAGTCACGGCCATCTAAGAACAGTTAAATTTGAAGGTGCAAACTCTGACTTGATGCAGCGTCTGCTTAGCTTGAAAGCTTATGTATAAGGAAGTTTTCCTTTTCGATGCTTACTCAACAAGAAAAGCGTTTTCCTGCCCTTCTGGACTTTCTTACTGGCAACATTCTTTGATGTCAGAATGGAAAGTCAAATCAACACTGTCTTTGTCAAATCTTATCATTGACTTCATTCATTCTTCACACTTTTAGCTTAGTCTTGTCTTTTGCGTTTGTCCCAATGTTTGATTTCAGCTTCAGCTCAACTTAATTTCCTGCACTATGTATTCCTCCTTTGTGATTGTGATCCCTACCCTCACTTCCTTCCTGTGCCCATTTGTCAGGTCCTTTCTTGTGTGTTTCCAGAGGTTTGAGTCGTGAGTTCAAGTAATGTATCGAGTTGTCTTTAGTTTGTTTCTCTCTGAAAAACAGCTTTTGTAACCTTGCCTTGTATTTCACTTGAGGAAGAGGTTTTTTGTTGTTGAAACTTTTAAGTTGTGAACCAGTCCTTGAATTGGTGCCTGTCAATATAAACAGGCAAGAAAAAGGAGATGTGAAGTTAAACTGTACTGAAGCTGCCTAGTTTGAAGCTACAAAAACCTGAATTCTGAACACACTGGCTTATAGAAACGTCCCACGAAGATGGTATCAGGAATGTTTGCATGTATGTCCATGTTTTGTTGGGGAGGCAGAACAGGTTTGGAGACTAATTAACCAGACCATGGGTCCCTGACTTGTTGACCACAGCCAAGGTCTAGACCCAGATGGCATCTTATACAGACCTGGAAGTCTTATCAATAAATGACAAGGGGATTTTAAATTTGACAGGACAGTTCTATTTTAACCTGCACAGCTTTTCTAGGCTTTACGGTATTGATTGAGCTCAGGAAAAACACCAATCAATTGCATTTGAGTTGAGCCATCTTGCCTAATCCCACTCAGCCAATGAAGCCTCTGCACACCAGGTACTAAACTTTACAGCTATGTATGCAGAGGTTTGCAAAGGTTTAGAAGTGTGGGACTGAGGAGGAAAAAAGTGAGGGGAAAAAATGACGGAAAAAAAGAGAAGAGAAGAGCAACAAGTGAGCTGCAGACAGGCAGGAAAAACAACCACAATTGGCACAAAAAAGAAAAGCGGAAAAGAAAACAGAGCCCCCAACCAAGAGTGAGCTCATTCATGTTAATCCTTTCCTTAGGAATTCATTAATATAAAAATTAAATTGATCTATTTACACAGTTTCTTTACCTTTCATTTTTTGAAGAAACATCTCCCAAAAAAAACAGTTTAAATTATATTGAAACAATTTGTTGTACCTAACTATGAGAGCCATCTATCAAGTGTGCATCTGACCATGAGGCTTATCAACTAAATAAACATCAGAAACAATCTCTGCCAGCCCACATCATACTGAATATATGTGATATGACAGTCATTGATTACTTGCAGATGTCAATAAAAATTAGTGGGCTACATTGACACATGTAACTCAAGTTAGACGTTGTGATGTCATGGACATTTGCTTTTAAGAACCCACCAAATAGATGAAGTTATTTGCATCTTCTGTTTATGTGGACTGTTAAATCTCAAACACCACTTGAAGCCTCACATACAGTTCACATGTTCAGGCATTTCTATTATAGCACCTTTACCTTTATTTTCTTCAATGTGCAGTTAGACAAATAGTAAAATGCTAAATGAACCAGAATTTTTTTTTTTCTTTACTATGCTTCTTTTGTATGCTGACCTTAATTCAAATAAACTATTTTTATACATCCTTCTACCTGATCACTGATTTTCAGCAGCAGGAACTGAGAGACAGGCCCACATTTGGTTATATTATAACTGCATCTAAGTTTTCCTCTATTCAAACAGCAGGACCATCTCAAGGCACTGCAACTACAATTAGAATTCAGAGAAAATAAATATTCCTTTATGGTAACCAGATTTGACCAAATTGCAGCAAATGATCCCATTGATGATAGCTACAACCACACCATGACTAGAACTACTCCGAGTTAGAAGAAATTCTAGTCACTTCAGAAATTATAACGTATTTGACTTTCTACTTTCTTCCCTGTAGACGAAGACTTACACACCTACTCGAAAGTTCCGAAATAGTGTTTGTTTCTTTAGTAAACCGTTTATTAGTCCATACTTTTTCCGTCCGACTGATCTCAATCACTGTCTTTAAGAGGGGGACTCAAATACTTAACCTCTCTTTGATGTGTTGTTTGTGCTCATTTGCTGTTTGGTTTCTTAAATTATTAAATCTGATGTAGAATTATAACACACTTCAGTACGAAACATAATAATCCTTACTCTATAGAGTAGTTTTACACGTCGGGACTCCCTCGGTAGTCACGGAAATTTCCCGACTGTTGTCTGGGGACTCAGAACTGAAAAGAGATACTTATGGTGTCAAGTAAATGTCTGTTGGTGTGTTTGTGTGTGCGGTTTGTTTTGAAAAGTTCATTACTCCACTAAGGTCTTTAGGGTTGTGTCAACAGCATCATATTGCTTTGTGGTCATTTTCTCTCTGAATATCAATCCCTGAGTATCCTCAGACAGACACCAGCTCTTGTCTTTGACTCCTCCGCCATTCATCAGAGCTTGTGCTGACATTACTTACCTAAATGAGTCGCCACTAATTGCAATGAATTACCCCTGTGTTTGGTGCATTAGTGCAGCCTGGGTGCACACAGATTGTTCCACATTCTGTTATGCTGACCAGCCCTGAGGGAATGAAGAACAAAGGAGAAGTGTGTTTTTGTTGTACTGCTGTAACATTTGATGATTAGTGTCTGAAGCGCACAAACAGGTGTGACAGATTTACTCCAACAATTTGGCACCAGATTGGATTTAACTAGATAGTTTATGACTTGTTAACTTCCCATAAGCCTTGACAGTGTTTCTGTTTCTTTGTTTTTCCTAACTTTATTCTCTGCAAGTTGTGCACTGACAATAAAAGCTTTCTAGTCTACCCAAAAAACAATGATACCTTAGTTTAATCATGGTTGTAGTGCTGCACTGATAAAAAAAAAATCTGGTAGATCTACTTAAGAAAATTAAGGCAACTTTTTGCATTATTTGTTTATGTTGCTGAAGCAAGATTGCATTTTGTTCAAACCACCTTTTTTTAACATGAAAAATGAAATCCAAGTAAAGTGAACTTAACTTTGTCTCTTAAGCTCAACTAAGAGTTGTATAAATCAATCCAAACTAGTCTTTGTATGAATTACTTTATGTTTTGATGATTTAAATGAAGTTTTGAGTAATATCAGCTTAATCATATCATTCACATGAAGCATGAGGGGATGCTGGTCTACACTGTTGGGCATAGCCCATCCACGCCATGTAGTATAGATGGAGGGACCACACTGGTCACACTGATATATTTACTTCCCCCCAGATGTATTTTTATCAGTGTGCTTTTAATAGTGTTGGAGTGCATTTTTTGAAGCATGCACGTGGTTAGTGTTTGAAACCTCTGGAAAATTGAAAAGTAACTTCCAACCTCAGATGTCAGAAACAAGAAAAGCCCCAATGAGCTGTGTTCACAGTAGATTTTCAGAATTGGCCGAAATTTAAAAAAAAAAAAAAAGAAAAAAAATCACAATTAAGCGCTCTCCTTGGAGCCGAACTTCTTGGTAGCTAAAACACATGCTGAAGTGCCCTCTCTGGCATCAAAACACACATGTAAGTGTCTTTCTTGCTCTGAAGTGCCCACTAATGAGCTAATGCACACACTTGGGTCCTACCCCTCTGGGTGCCAAAATGCATGCTGTTGCTTTTTCTTCTTTCTGTCTTTCACTTTTCTCTAAAAAAAATCCCATTCGAACTTAATGTATTGTATCTTACTACTTCATTACTTCTGAAAGACCAAGATATAAAACACTGGTGGTCACAAATTTTGGGGCTTTCAGATTTCCATAGCACATTTAGCTGATTTGGAAGGCATGTTTTGCATATTGTGGTCTAAATCATAGGTTTTTGTTGTTTATCTTTTACACTCAATTCCTGCAAAAATATTAGAAAAAGGAAACAGCGATCTGGAATATGTTGAAAACACAATATGAAAGTGTAACTCCCCATATTTTATATTTAAAAAGAATGACTGATCTATCTCATAAGGTTTCAAAAATGTGCATATCGTAGCACTATAGCCCTGCCTTTCTCTGTAACCTACAGTTTGGCTGTGGAATCATCCTTTGACTTGTAGACCCCACACAAGATGAGGAGCCCTAAAAACATACCACAAGTTTGTCCAGATCCTTCTGCCACCTCCCTTCTGGATGATCAGTCATTTCCAGAATGATTTTCTGAATTGAATTACACTCTAAATCTGATCCATTATTTGTCATGATATTTGTAGATTTACCTTTTTTTTTTTTTTAGCCTGATGCATTTTTGGTTATGAATACCACTGCACATCCACATTTTTGACATGGATGTCTTGTTTGTAGGAACAGGAGTAGATGTGTTGTGACCTGGCTCAAAATCAGAATAATTAGAATCAGATTTGAGATCATCTCCACTGTCATGATATAAAAGGGCTGAGATGGATGGTCAACATTATGATGATTTTAATTATGATAAGATTATATTTTCATATTCATAACATCCCCTGATTAGACACTTATATGCAAAACAAGCTCAAAAAATATTTTTTTGAACTTTATTTTTGAACATCTGCCCTGCTGACCTACTACATGTCACATTTACCCAGCAAGTCAAGAAAAAAAAGTGTTATTCTAAGAATCAAGAAGCCAAACTTATGACTTATTTATTAGAAATAGTTACACAAAATCTGCAAATTGCATAGGAAACACTGCATGTCAACTTTTTAGATTAAGGATATTGCTCAAATTCAAGACACTTGAAGGAAAAATAATTGTTCCCCATTGGTATTTGTTTTTGCCTCTTTAAGCAATTCAGGGATTTTAACTTGCTGTATCTTGAAGGTTTTATTTTGCACTTTTTAGTTGACTCTAGCTTAGATTGAGCCTTTAAAAAATTATTTTGCTTGAATGAAAAACAAACACACACTTAGTTGACTTTTTGCAGTGAAGTGTGTTTTTGTAGTTAGTGTGGTCACTAACCCGCCATGCCCATGGATTATTCTCATCTGTGCAGTGACATTATAAAACATTCACCTTTTAAATGCAGCCAAGGAGCAGCAAAAACATATCCCGAAGAAGCTTTGCAACCTTTTCATTTTTACTTAGGACAGAAAAAAAAAGAAAACAAAAATCGTGCGCTGTAGGGCCAGAATCCACCCACTGTTTTTACACACTGGGCTGTCAAAATTTGAGTTTGAGGTTTTGATAAGAAAGTGTCCTCTGGCTTTGAGGATTCTCACATTCACCAAGCAGATCTTGTCTAAACAGAATAAATTCTGTGTATTAATTCACCCCTGAATGTTTCCTCATGCATTCAGACTCACAGGTTGCTCCATCTGTGTTGAGTCACAGCTCACGGGCTCCTTCAGATTTCCAGATGCCCCCGCAGAGGGCCCCCCACCCAGCCCCAACATTCACCAATCTCAACACAGATTGAAAACTAAAAACTCATTTCAATATTTCATTAACACTTATTAAAATATTTCATTAAAAGTCATTAAAATATTTCATTAAAGCTCATTAAAGTCACACATTACATTTCTCACAAGAAATACATGAATTCAAAACAATTTTAAAAGTTTGAGGTACAAATTAATAAAACTGGTGAGTTTATAAATATCCAGAGGGTAGAGTAAAATGTTTCACATAATGTATTTTTCTACTGATTGATTCATTTCGGTGTTATTCATATTTTTGTTAATTAATGACACTTGGTCAGACACCATGAAAAAGTCTGCAGGATAGAAAGTATGTGTTTTTGCTCACTTTTGGTTCATGTTGTTGGTTTCCTTCAGTAAGAAAAGACTTAACTCTTCGAGACAGATCTACTAAGATCCTTAATAACAAGCCCTCAACTAAAAATTTACTCATGAATGTTGCAGGTGATCCACTATGAGATCATGAACAGTTGGTAACAGGTTCAACTGATGATAACTAAATAGCTAACAGGTTTATCTTCTTGAAAAACATGTTTTTAAACATGCACACCTTTGGTAGATCCATCCCTTAATGTAGTAGCAGTAACAAATTCATTCCTATCACCCTGTGTCAGTTTTTGGTCATTCATTCATTTTTAGTATATGGTTACTGTTGGCAGTTGTGAGGGAGCTGGTCAGCATCCCCCTCACTGAGGTACACAAGCTGCATACTGACCGATTAATACAGTTTGTTTTTGTTTTGGTGTACTTTATTTATTTTTTAAAAAAGAACCTATTACTAATCCCCCTCTCTTCGAGGTCCATTTCCGGGGTGTGTGTTCATGGCAGTGCACACATGGACACCACAAGACTCCAGCAGCCTTCAGGCTGAGTGGAGGGATCAGGGGAGAGAGAGGGGAGGGGTTAAAGGGGATTTTTTCTTAAGTTTGAGGTTGTTTAGGTTGTTTCCAGTTCCTTAGGTATTTTCTTTGCTCTGTATTAATATCAGTCATTTGCCTTGTGTTGTGAATATTGTTTATTTGTAAATTTACTTAGTGCTAGTGGTGTGGGAGGAGTCTTGGGGCAGAGGCCAGGATAGGTGGGGCAGGGTGTGTCTCTTCTGCTGGTGCAGCTTTAATTAAGGATCTGCTGCACCTGCAGTGTGTGTGTGAGAGGCTCCAAGTCTTTTGTTCTGCTGAAGGCTGCATGTGTGGATTGTGTGTTTTTTCCATGTGAAAAGTAAAAACCAAGACCAGAGATGTGGAATTTGCTGACTCCTGCGTGTTTTTGATGTCTGCCTTCTTCATCTACATCCTTCTGCCGTTGTTTCATCCTGTTGGTAGAGGTTAACTTACACCTTAAACCCTACAGCAGTAAAATGAGGAACCATCATGTTGGTTCAAATTCTCCCCTGTGCCTGAATGAGTTTCAATCCTTGTTACAGCTTCAAAAACTTCAATAAATTCCTAGCAATAAAATGCATGCTATGCATACCACTTGAAGACAGTGTAACTTGTGCAACTGGAATAAAGCAAAGTGAATTCTGGTAGCAGCAATTTCACATACTAATTGACAATATAAGTTCAATTTGCATCACATGTTGCAAGGCGCAGTACATTTTAGCCAGAACTACACTTTGAAAACTGCCTCTTATTTATTGCATGAGGAAATCCTAACTGGTTCATGTTAAAGGATGGGCCTTACACACCACAGTCTGCTTTTAGCTTTGTCCCTGACTGGCCTCCAGGGGGCTGGCCAATCAGAGGGAAGGTGGGGAGCCTTAAAACCAAATGTATCATATTTCATACATGAGTTCAAAGACCTCTATCACCGACATGATTAATAGTTTCTTTAAAAACAAAAATATTTTCAAAAACATATTCTACCACCTTGAAGTTTTTCATATCACTACAGTCAGATGAAGTTGTATTTTGGCCCTTTTCAAAATGTCTGCTCTCATGGAATCATCCACTCACATATTTTCAGGAAACTCACTGCTTGATTTTCAAGAAGTTGCAGTGAGAAAAACATCAAAATAGTTACTTTTTCTTTTAAAATAAGTGTTTTCTACATGAAATAAATGTATATTTACTAAATAAAATAAAATAGATAAAATAGTACACAAAATTGCCCAGTGTGTCAAATGTGATACAGTAAATATATTGTGAATGAAATGACAAAGCAATATTTTTGTGGATTTTTTTTAATGTGTTAATAAACATCTCAGTTCCAAAAAACTGGATATTTCTGACTATGTCTTGACAGGTTGGGCTTTACAGGGTTAAAGAGACAGCAGCTATTGTGAGGTTTTTCAGATGCTGAAATAAAGAGTTTTCTTAAGAAAAAAAAAAAAAAGGATTTCTTTTTCGCTGTAAATCATGTAAAGCAAACACAGGAGCACCGGAGGAACAAAACAGCTTAAAAAAGTCCAATCATTTTATCTCTTTAATCATTATTTTGGCTCAGCTATGAACACTTATTTTAAGATTTTTCCTTGTGTGTTGTTTTGTTTCCATGAGTGGATTCTCCAGAATGTCCAGTCCATCCCTGATTTGGAAAAATTAGAAAATCTCTGCAAAGATATTTCCCCTGATGCCCCCCTGGAGAGGAGAGTTCCAATCAGCTTTCTGCTAACAGCAGGTCCTCATTGATCGCTAATCATTTAATACCACAAACAGAGGAGGGAGGTTGTGAACAACAACATGACGGATAATGAAACTATGACCAACCCCGCGGGGGAGGGAAACTCACCTCCAGAACAAGCTGAGACACAGGAAGAGTCTTCCAAGAGGAGAATCCAGTCTCAGAGAAAAGGCACACAAGATGCATCAGACAGGTTGTAAACAAGTCCAGAGTCATTTCTTTGTCAAATCCAAATTGTTCAAGCAAAAGCTCGACTTGTTTGAAACATCTGTCTCAAGTGTTCATTCACCTTGAAAACTGTACAGTGGTTTTTGTATGGTCTGTCAAATGGGAACAACAATGCACTGCAGGAGATTGTCCAGAGATACTTACACAATGACATAATTCCCTTTTTTTAATGCCCTTCTAACCTCTCTTTTCCACAACGCAACAGTCCACCAGAGTTTTCTCTTTTCTCTTTTCTTCCTCTCATTTGTCATCATGGGTTCACAACTATCTGTGTTGTTTCTCTGGATCACCAGTCAGAAGCTTCTACTCTCAGCTGTAGCAAACATTAGCTTGTGATTAAGTCGAGTTTCACTCAATTAGCCGATTAAAATGTTATTTCTGGAAGAGTTGGATAAACGGTCACTGTAATTAAACACGTGGTTCCAGCTCCTGGGTAGTGAGTCACAGACATCCACAGAGAGTGGAAACATGCCTGAAAAAAAGAAGGATGTGTGTTTCCTGTCATACTCTGTGTGTGCTGTGTGCATTCAAAGGTGGTGTATTTGAGTTTATTCACACTCTAACACAGGTGTTGGTCACAGAGTTGAGAGACAGTTATCTTCTGTCGTGGAACACAATTCAGAGATAAGTGGGTAAGAGACACTACATTTGACAGCTTTTCAACCTTATTTATCTGGGTCAATGACAGAAAGAGGGTCTAAAAAGGTATTTTTAAAAAGTTCTTTGAAAATGGATAAAAACATATTTCTGAGTGAAGAATTATGTTTTCTAGCAGATTTCAGTAGTTGACCAACATTTCAAAGTTTTTAGGTTAATTATTTTTTAGTATTTTTAATTTGAGCACCCAAAAATGTCAGGTGGTGCAACCAAATATATGAAAATATATTTATATGTTCCTGTTATTTTTTCTGTGTGAAATTATTGGCAAGTATCTCTCAAGTGTCTGTATTGACTCATACATTTTCATTTTCATTTTGTGTGTTTCATTTCTTTTATTTGTGAATAAGATAAATAATTTGATGTTAAAATAACATTTCACATTATTACATTGGTTGTTCCACCTGACATGGAAATTGTTCCAGTCACCAATGAAGTGAAAAAACCTTTTTTATCAGTATTTCAGAGAAATCTACAAACTTTTCCTGAACCAGTGTTTACAGTTTTGGGCTCCTCTGGCTGATGCAGTTTCCTGTTTCCTGTTTTATTCTCTTCACTTTAAAATAAAAGTCTAATGTTACGGTTGCACCACCCTGACATTTGACAAGGTGAAAATTACGGGACAAACGTTTTTTAAATTTCTCAACAGCTTTAAAATTCTTTTTATTTGCAAAGAATGTTTTATCTAAAAAGGTTCAAGCATAAAATAATGCCACTGTATTTTTAATTTCCATTTACAATAACTGACATTCAATTTTTAGAGTTTAATTACTGTGGATACTTGTGGACGGTACGTGGTGGACTGTAAAACCCCCAAACTCCTTGGTTTTGTGTTTTTTTGTACAATATAAAATTATCAAATTTCTACACAAGTTTATTGTGTCCAAAGTATCTTATTTCTTTATGTACACTACTTTATGAGTTAAGTACTACCTTCCTTTATAACGTGAGTCTGTGTTTTTTCCCTGCAGTGCAGTAACTGGGTTATATTTATTTATTGATTTTACTTAAGTCTTTTTTAACTTAAAGGAACTAGCAGGGCTTTCTAAGTGATCTTTAAAATGTCTGATATCTATATTTGCCTGATCATAATTCACAATTTAAAATAAAATTATGAGTGCCAAAATAGGTTATATCTGACTGCTATTTCTCAGCTTCCCAAGTGGTTCAGATAGGACCAGACTGAATTACAGCGGGTTGATGTCTGTACAACAACACCACAGCAGCTGATGAAGGCTAGCAGTGTCAAAAGAGATCTCTGTTTTTCTTTGCTGAAAACAATTAATGTGATGCATTAGAGCAAAGGAAAGCTAAACGGCAGAATGACTGAGCATGAGCTTCTGACATTTCATTCATTAATGGTGTATTTTATTACTTTAAAAAGTACTTTTTATTTATTATCATCATCCTTTAGAACTTGATTTTTAGGGTTTATCTCTGCATTTTACTATCAAACTCAATACTTCGATTTTTGGGCTAGGAATTGGGATAGGGTCTTACATATTGTTACATTACTTAACACTACTCATCATTACTTATTTGTTATTTGCGAAAATTTTAAACCTTGTTCATAACTTTTTGCGACATCATGTTGTTTAAAAAATGCTTTACAAATGAAATCTGATGGATTTACAGTATGGGCCACAAGTTTGGACACACTTTCTCGTACAATGCGTTTTCCTTATTTTCATGACTATTTACATTATAGATTCTCACCGAAGGCATCAAAACCTTTGAGTGAACACATGTGGATTTATGTACTTAACAAAAAAAGGTGAAATAACTGAAAACGTGTTTTTATATCCTAGTTTCTTCAAAATAGCTACTCTTTGCTCTGATTACTGCTTTGTATACTGTTGGCATTCTTCAAGAGGTTGTCACCTGAAATGGTTTTCTCTTCACAGCTGTGTCTTATCAGGGTTAATTAGTGGAATTTCTTGCTTTCTTAATGGTATTGGGACCATCAGTTGTGTTGTGCAGAAGTCAGGTTAATACACAGCCAACAGTCCTTTTGGACAACTGTTAAAATTCATATTATGAATTTCAAATTAAAATCGTATATAATTTTTTTACCCACGAGGAAAATGTTAAAGCTATGGAATATGGCTGAGACAGATGATTGTCGTTTTTGTTATCAGGAGTCTGAATCCACCTTGCACATGTTTTGGCACTGTCACATAGTGTCCTTGTTTTGGAACAACGTTGAGAAAATGTGTTTAGAAATTGGCTTGTCCTTAAAATTAGATTTTGTTTCTGTATTCTTAGGAGAGTTTGTAGACTCATTACTGAATCAATTGGATTAATAACAAGAACCATTTGCTAAATAAAAATTCCGGTATCTATCTAGAAGTGAGTTATAATAAAGGAAATTTTCTAAACAAGTCTCTATATATCAGAATCTTCCAATATACCAGCTTTGGCTGTTACTACGGTTTTGTATACTTTGGAGATGGGAGGTTCTCAAAGGTTTATTTTGAATATGTTAACTGAACTGGTCTATATGTATACTTTTTTTTTGTACCATGTGTAGTTTTGTGTGGGAGGTGAGGGTGAGTGGGGTGTATTTTGTGTTTATGTTGTCTTGTCTGTTTATGTAATTAATAAAAAAAAAAAAAAAATCATATTATGGCACGAACCAATCAGCTAACTAAAGAAAAACAAGTGGCCATTATTACTTTAAGAAATGAAGTCAGTCAGTCCAGTAAATGGTCAAAGAAATAAAGAAAATGCAAACTGAATGTGAAGGTGTGTCCAACTTTTGGCCTGTACTGTATATATACAGATTGGTGTTAATCTCTTGTCCAAAAGCAAAATTTTCTTGATTTAATCATCTGCTGCAGTTTATCCTAAGTTACAATGAATAAACTGACAAAAGCTAAAAGATGATCTATAGAGCCACCACATACTCATGCCTTCGTTGTCCTATCTTTAAAGGAGGGAACAGGCCTATGACAAACAGTTAAAACACCACCTTCAGAAGATGATCAGGACCATTTCTCAACAGGATACGTGACTCCTGATCAGCTTTCTGCTAACAGCAGGGCTTCATTGATCACTAATCGTTTAATACCACAAACAGAGGAGGGAGGATGTGAACAACAACATGATGGATAATGAAACTATGACCGACCCAGGGGGGAGGGAAACACACCTCCTGTCGCACCCCCATAACAAGCTGAGACCCAGGAGGACTCCACCAGGAAGACAAACATCATGAGGAAACTGTGCTGTTGCAGTTTTAACAATAACACGATGAAGTAAATGGTTCATGAATCAAGCTGACATTTAAAGATTTAACTTAAGAAATAATAAATTCCTCATAAAGTGCCTCCACTCAAAGCATCTGTTGGGATGTTCATCCCTTCAAACTAAAGCTTTAAACCATCGTTCAATCTAAAAGACTCAAATTAGCATTTCAAATGATCTACAAATGGGAAAAAAAGCTGTCTTTGATAAGTTTATGCAACACATGGGCACCAAGAATATGACCACAACTTGAGCAACAAACATGATAAAGTCAGGTAAAAGATACTCTAAACCAGGTCATTCAATAAGAGGAATGACAATAACGAAGTTTTTTTTTTTGTCCAATCATTAAATCATTCACAAGCTCTTGTGTAAATTCATAATTATTTATGATCCCTCCATCATAAAACATTGCTGCAGTCTCCCACCGTGGTGTAACAAGAGCGGTTTCACCAATTTTCCTGATTTTATCCCTCATTTTCAAAACTCCACTCCAATTTATTTCTGATGAAAAACGAAATGCCATGACTCAATTTCAGTCCCTGTTGGTAATGTATCGAAACAGCCGATTACATGACAGGCACTTGCTGCTCTGTAACCCAGCACTTGATGGCATACTCACTGGCATGTAAACACAACGTCACTATCATAAAGAATTATGAACCAGTTGAGAAGCTAAATCAGCCTGAGGGGGCCATAATTCAGCGCTGTCAGCATCAGAAAAATGAACTGTTTGTGCAGATTAATAGGAAATTAATCACTGGATATTGAATTAATTGGCAAAGCTTGGAATTCAAAAAATGAAACAATCTGTCATCCTTTGAGTTATTTATTTTCTATTAAAAATGGAACAAATAGTTTTTTAATTGTGTATTTTACTAACAAAATGGACCCTGCTTGTTTTAAGATATGATTGTATTTCTAAATTGTGTTTTATCTGGGAAAGAAGCATGAAGGAAGGTCAACCTTTATGTTTTAAAACTAGGTGAAGAACAAAAAAGACAGGTAGACTTTCAACAGCTGCAGACGGGGTCAGACTTTGTGATTTATCATCAAATACTCAAAATCAACACTTAATTCTGTTTAGAACATTTTAAGAGCTCAGCTTTGCTGATAGAAAGCCTGCTGGTTTTTTGATGACTATTGCTTTGACTTTCAATCAATTTGTTGCATCATAAGTTTGTACAGCCGTACTAAAAATTGAATAACAAAGACAGCAACATGATGTTTACTGTGGAGAGAAGAGGACACCTTTATGAGCCAGACTTCACAGAGAGACAATGGGACTCAACAGATTGGAGGTAAAAGAGGAGAAACTTATGTGCTGACTGTAGAGCAGGATAGAATTTTCCTGGTAGTACAGATGTTTAACCTCTGAACTCATCAACACATTTTCCAAATGTATGGTCCAAAACAGCTTGATGCCGTTTTGCGGATCTGCAGGGAGTTAAACTTTGATTCTGTGTTGTTTGAAAGCTAAAGCAGTATAAATGTGTTTCTTTTTGAGAACGTCAGCACAGCCTCTGAATTCACAGATATCCTGCTGTCGGGAGTGAGACTTGGTACCAATGTCCCTTCAGGACCTGTCTGAATCAGAGGACTGTAACAGCTTGTATTCTGCATCACTCAAGATTAATATACAAACCCCAATGCCAATGAGGTTGGGATGTTGTGTAAAATGTAAATAAAAACAGAATCCGATGATATGCAAATCCTCTTCCACCTATTCAATTGGTTACACCACAAAGACAAGATATTTAATATTCACACTGATAAAATGTATTGTTTTGCAAATATTTGCTCATTTTGAAATTGATGCCTGCAACAGGTTTCAAAAAAGTTGGGACAGGTTCATGTTTCCCACTGTGTTCCATCACTTTTCCTTCTAACAACACTCAATAAGTGTCTGTGAACTGAGGACACTAATTGTTGAAGCATCTTCTCTGGAATTCTTTCACATTCTTGCTTAATCTACAACCTCAGTTGATCAACAGTCCGAGGTCTCTGTTGTGATATTTTGGAGACAGGTCTGGACTGCAGGCAGGTCAGTGTAGTACCCACACTCCTTCACTACTGAAAAAGACGTGGTTTAGATGGCAGCATGTGTTGCTCCAAAACCTGGATGTAGCTTTCAGCATTGATGGTGCCATCACAAATGTGTAAGTTTCCCATGCCATGGGCACTAACACACCCCAATACCATCACAGATGCTGCTTTTGAACTTTGCACTGGTCTGAATGGTCTTTTTCCTCTTTTGCCCGGACGCCATGTCCATGATTTCCAAAAACAATTTGAGATGTGGCCACAGCAGACTTTTCCCATTTCGCGTCCATTAACTTCAAAGGAGCTTGGGCCCAGAGAAGGTGGCGTTTCTGGATGTTGTTGATGTACAGCTTTGTCTTTGCATGGTAGAGTTTTAACTGTCACTTGCAGATGTAGTGATGAACTGTGTTTACTGACATTGATTTTCTGAAGTGTTCTCATGCCCGAGTGGTAATATCCTCTACACAATGATGTTGGTTTTTCATGCAGTGTTGCCTGAGGGGTCAAAGGTCACAGCCATTCAATGCTGGTGTTGGTCCTTGCCGCGTACATGCAGAGATGTCTCTAGATTCTCTGGATTTTCTGATTATATTATGGACTGTACAGTAGATGATGAAACCTCTGAATTTTTGCATCTGAACAAGGAGAAACATTGTTCTTAAACTGTTGGACTATTTCTTCATGCAGTTGTTGACAAAGTGGTGAACCTGGCCCCATCTTTGCTTGTAAAGGACTGAGACTTTTAGGGATGCTCCTTTTATACCCAATCATGACTCTCACTTGTTTTATCTACACAAAGTAAGAATAAATACACCAATGGGGCAGGAAAAATACAATTTTCAAGTTCCCTGAAAAAGAATGATAAAAGTGTTTTATTAATACAATAACATAAACAAGCACCAACAAGTTTTTCACCTATTGGCAGATTCTTTTTTCCTCTTTACAAGTAATTCAGACACCCTTTTAGTCCTTCAATGTCTTGAAATACAATATTATTCTGGACTTGGCAGTTGAATGGTACCTGTTGTAAGCCTATACTGACAAATATATGAATATAAACGAGAAAACTAGAACAGCCAAATGGATAATAGCCATAAGTCAATTTCCCACATTTGTGTTTTAAGACACAAACCATGGTCCACACATGTAAATTATAAACATTGTTTGCTGTTTAAAGTCAAGTTTAGTGGTACATCATGACTCAGATCAGTTGATTAATGTGGTACAAACAACTTGATTTCTGACAGCCAAGTATAGCACTGAATTGATTTTAAACAGAGTACTCACACAGTTTGTACTGTTGGGCCTGTTCCTTAAAATGAGCTAACATAAGGAATAAAACTGACCAGGTCTGCAGTGGTTGATGACCTGGCTTCTGTGCCAGCTCTCAACAAAGTAGCTGAGCTGGGCCTTCTGCCCGGGAGGGTAATGCACCGATGTTTACAGAGTACCTCATGTAACCCCTCTTCACCAAACACAAAAACCAGAGCATCTCTTAGAGTTACTTGGTGGAGTATCTGTATGCATCTTGTTTCCAGTAAAAGCACTTTTCTCATGATAAGGTCTCCAGCGACAGACTGAATGATGAGGGCTCAGAGTCATCCTTCAGTAAATACAGCAGACTCCCTTAGCCCTCACACAGGGAGCTGTAGTGTCCACTGAAACATTCTTATAATTTACGTCCGCCAGCTCCAGGAAATTGAAGTCAAAGGTTCACTGCATCTTGTGCCACAA